>OMLM01004521.1:18612-30612 GCA_900302695.1 Helostoma temminkii | reverse complement strand
TGCAGGGCAGGAATTCTGAGAGACCAAAAAAAAACTGTCCTCTGTAACTAGAAGCAGCTGCCAACTGGGAAAAGTACCGCAAATGAAAATCATTATCAGCTGCAGGACAGGCCAGACACTGCTGCACTCCAGTTCAATGAAACAGCCATCCCTTTAAAACAAGAAGAAATCACATGTACAGCACACACACATGCACATAGCCCTATTGCAAAGTGTCGCCAGTCTGTCTACCATCCCTGTTCCTTGTATCTATTTGTCTGTAACTCAGTTTGACCCTGTTTTTCTTTTCCCAATAATTATTATACCTAGTCCAGTCTTAACAACAACGATCTTTATCTTCCTCTCTCATTGTCTAGCTCTGTATGCAAGTCCATGTTTCTCTTATTTTCCCATATTTCCTGCCGTAACAGCAATAATTACTGTTGAGCTGGAGACCTTTGATCAGCCAGAGACCATTTCTTTATAGGTGTTGTTGTACAATGCCTCCGGTTTGTTGAAGACTAATTTAACAACTTCCCACACCAATGTTCTTCTCACCTCAATAATACCAACATCAAGAACAAAAACAGCCAGTCTTGTATGTGGTCATCACCTCATCTCTGAGTACACATCTGTGTTCATCTCACATGAGCTTTAGCTGCGTGTTTAAATGAGTGCATTTACCTCATAGATATGTGTTACTTGAGGTCCCACATCATCCTCTTTGACTGGCTTCTCTTTGGGTTCCCAGTGTGGGAATGGTAACACCACCTGAGAGGGATGAGACACCCTGGAGGAAGAGAAACACGTTGATGATGCTGATGCATGTGGACATTAAAAGGTCTATAGACTCCATCTTAGTATGATACTCACGGTCCATGTGACTCTTACTAGTCACTGCAACAATTCACTATAGATTTGAAAAAAATCTACATATTTTGCATAAAACAAGAAATGGTCAGCACTGCAAATAAAGCTCAAATGGCAGTTTTGATGCTCCTAGTTTAGATATAGAAGATAAATCTGCCCCATTCAATGACACCATAATAAAGTTTACGATGTAGTTTGACACAAGTGAAAAAATTGTTTATGCTTAAAAACTGGTAGCAAAATGTTTGTGAAGGGGGCAAGTATATGTGTACAACTGTGATTCATAATTGAAAAATGCATAATGTATATTTTACAACTTATTTAATGGACACAGCTGAGGTAGGATAGTTTTCACAGTGCAGGCAAAGAAACTAGTATGTCATCATCTCTATCATCCCAGGTTCCCTTCTGTTTGTGTGTACAACTGACCACACCCAAACAACGACATGCAAGGCTCCAGGCTTTGAAGTATGTGTTTGTATGTGTATCAGCTGGCATATGGGCATCAGTGACAAGTATTCCATGTGCATATGACAGGTTGTGTTTTTTTTCTAGAGATGTGTTTTCCTACTATTTTCCGTCTGTACATAAACAGGTTCCAAACAAAAATTTTAACATCATAACATCATAACAGGCAGTAATATGCTGCAAACACCAACAAGTTTAGACTAAACCAGATCAACTGTATTTCTGGGATGCAGACACGACAACAAAGCATTTTGTCACTGTTTTGCCACGCTCTCACATGCAAAGCTGCTTGACTCACCCGCGTAAATCAAGCTGAGCTTTGGCCACAATGGACACATTCAAACTGACTGGGTTGCTGTCAGAGTTATCTTTGTTGGAGCTGTGGAGAGATTCACAGTGAGACTGAATTAAATATAGGGCATCACATGAAACACACAGCACACACTACTACTGTACTTCTATTTACATACATTTCACCGAGGCTGTGAAACAGTATAAGTGAAACCAGAGGCTAAGGAAAGCTCATATTAAAGCTGTATCATTTTGATGAACTGGATCCACAAAGGATTTCTCTAGCAGTGGGGTTAGCCAGCATTTAACCATCCGTGTCTGTGTCTAGTGATGTGTTGTATCAGTATTAACATAATGAAGCAAACAGTGAACATGTTGTGTGGAGCTTGTCTGCTCTCTGTATTTCCTCTGGGCCATCTGTCTTCTTCTGTCTCTGCGGTTAGTTTCATCAAACACAGTCACTGAGGGGATCAGGACAGACACAGAACTTATTTACATGGCTCAGGAGAAGGACAAACAGCTCATTGTGTGTGTGTGTGTGTGTGTGTGTGTGTGTGTGTGGGAGGTGGAGGGGGGCATGCGTGAGTGTTGGTGGGTGTGTCACCTGTGGATCTGCAGTTCAAAGCTGATATTTGGTCCAGCATCTTCCAACCTCTGGACAGAAAACCTCAAACCAACAGACAGCTGGACAGGAATATGGAGAAAATACAGAGAATGTATAAAAGAACATGACATGAGAAATGGGTGGACGGTTAAAGAAAGATGACAGAGAAGAAAGAAATAAGACACATTTGTACATCAAAGGCTACATCATGTCTTAAAGTGTCCACTAATAGACAGTAAACCCCTGTTAACTACACTCTCTTCTGTTATTACATAGGTAGAATGTTTGTGTGTGTTGCAGTAGAAATTTCAAATTTGAGAAAACCCAGACTAAAGACACAGTTAAGCTACAGTTAAGTTTCTTGTCTCTCCCTAGTTTAAATCCCCTGTACTCCAGCGTAACTCACAACATGTGGAGGATTAAGTTCATCATCAACTGTATAGCAACAACATGAATACATGTGTGTGTGAGAGTTAGTGAAGACCAGGTCAAACACATGGTTCAGAGGGGGATATGACAGCATGCAGACTTGCACTAACACTTCAAGAGGCAGGCCTGGAATGAGGGTGAGGGTGGGGTGGGGGACTACAAAGATAGGCCATCTTTATGGGACAGATTACAAAGACTGGAGGAGAAAAGCCAGACAGGAAAGATCTAAAGAGACAGACACCAAATGAGTCGTTTAGAAAGACGACGTCACTATGAGCTATACTCCTTGTCACAAAGAGGGGAGGGGGAGGACTGCAGTCAACATTTAGAAGTCTAAAGAAATCAGCAATGTATATAAATAAACTGCCTTTTAAACATCCCCCTGGTGAAAGTTGGCTGCTACAAGTTTGCAGTTTCATCCTTTAGACAGACCAGTAGCTGTGGTCAGGTTGAATTTATGCTGGCTACAACAGATTGTAGTTTTCACAATAGGGAAAAAGCATCAAAACATCCACAGAAACTTTCTCTCTGTTGTAATGTCATCAGATTCTCTGCTGTTTGACTGCATAGTCATAGTGTATTGAAATAAAATGTATAATTTTCACACAATATGGCTGAATACACTGATTTGGCTGCTGTGCTTCTTGAAGCCGCAACAGTGATTCTTTGGAGCAATCCTGGGAGGAGTGGTTTATGTTGAATCAGCACTGGAGCAGTGCTTTGAGAAAATTCTGAGGTAATTAAAAATACTTTTTGTCAGCAATTCAGAGATGTCACCCTCAGTATTCACTAGTACAAATAACAATTTATCTGATCATTGTGGCTGTGCCACAGACGAATTAAAATGTTTGGCAGCCACAAAAAGGGACATTCTTTCTCTTACAAAATTATAGTTAGTAAGTTTCATAAGTTATAAAACACCATGCTCAACTCAATCCATGCAGGTCTTTTGCTGCTACAGCTTTAATATTGGTGTGGTTTGACCAGTGTCTTATGATGGTTAGGCCACAACAACAACTCTCTTTTTTTTTTTTTTTTAGCTCTAATTATATTCTTTTTTTTATATTCTTACTCTAATTATATTTTACAAGAGGAATCCATTGAACCACATAGATGAAAAGATAAATACACTAAATAATTAGTGTAGTTATTATTGTTACAGAAAGAGAATAACAGACTGTATATCACAGGGAAAACACCAGAAAAAAACACTGATGAGTCACGCTTGCACAGTCCAAACTACAAATGTATGATTAGATGGAAATGTTTCATCACCAGTTGAATCAGTTTTGGTGCCTAAGGATCAGACTGGTGTCAAACATTGCTTTTTACAATATACAGTATTGTGTTTTGTAATCGGTGTCTTTTAATCATTATTGATTCATTCCAAAAGTTTGACATTTATATTGTTTTATTTAATTGAGCTGACAGTACTGCCACTAAAGCTCACCAAACTGCAGTGAATTGAGAAAGAAAAGCCACTGAGCTGCAGACAGAAGAGCAGAAATACTGAAGCTAAAGCCAGCTTTCCTTAAGGCATGTAACTCCTAGACTGATCACCCTGCTCAGTGACGCACTACAGCTGTGACTTGTGGCGCACTTGGTTGCACAATATAGCCGCAGTCTATAGGGGGTATATGGAAGTATGTTCTGCATAAACTCATGGATTCCTAACCATTCAGTGGGGCAAGGGGAGAGCGAAATATATGAAACATCTGGATGGCTGTGGAGCACACACACAAGCCTTGTCCCAATGCCCTGTTATGCTCTCCTCCCCCAACGGTGAAACATGACCACATAATTGATTTATCAGAATGCTGTGTGTCACCTCCAAAGCTCTGAAACACCTCTGTGCTGGCCTTGACACCTTTAGAAAAAGCCTGCATTCACAGCAATACGCACATTTTGTCACATATACTCACTAAAGCACATCTGACGTGCTATGTGGCACAGAGTACACACTGTACACTGGCATGGTAGAATTTTATATATGAAATGACCACTCTTTTCTCTATAAAGCCTAGACTTCCTGCATGTTTCAGTCATCTAAGAGCTAAATGGATTAGCATTACACACAGATACACACACAGATGCACACACGCACAATGTGGAATGAGGGCCAATGTGATGTCTTGTAATCACTGGAAATAATCAATCAATGTGAATTAAACCTGAGGAGTAACAGTTGCAGCTTCTTAGAATGCAGGTTTAACAGGGATGTTTTAGTAAACAGTGAAAACTCACCTCTGTTCCAGCTACCATTGGGTTCCCGAGGTCACACACCACTATCCTGGACTCATTGACCATCTTGTACTCGCAGTTTAGCTGAGACAAGGACTAGGGATAGTAAAGCAGGAGAGTGGATCAAAAAAGAAAAAAAGAAGAGCAGTGAATAATATGATAAGAAAAAAAAGTGATAAATAAGGAGGAACAAGAGTCAAGAGGGGAAAGAAAAGAATAAGGAAGTGCAACATCATCAAAGAGGGAAGACAGTGAATAAAAAATAGAAGGAGAGAAAGGAGGAGGAAGGCAGGGGAGGAAAAAATGATGAATGCTCTGACAATAACAACCTCATCAATCAAAAAGCCCTATTACACACTCATTAGTGCACACACGTGCGTATACACACACACGGCAGTTGACCCTATCCATTTCCGCGGCCACTAATGCAGCTTGTAAATCATAATAGGGGCCTCTGGGCAGTAAAGCCTAGCCTGCTGATAGCCTCGCCTTAATCACGTCAAACAAACACACACCACAAAGACACAACAGGATGTGATGTCGTACTGTAACTGCTGCCTCAAATTGCTCACTTGCTTTTCTATCTGATCACTTGGCACACGCTTCAATCACGATGAGACAACACCCTCCCTACTATATTTCTATTTCCACCCTGCAGCCCCTTAACATCAAACCAGATTTGATTTCGGAGACATGTGTATGCAGTGTGTCTAAGTGTGTATTAACCTCCACCCTGCGCTCCACTCCAATGTAGTCAGCCTCTGGTGGTATCAGTGTGTGCAGCTCTGTCTCGTAGGCTCCCTCTCCTCGGTTCACTGCAGTGATGGTCAACATGACCAGATTGTCATTTCCAATCACCAGTTCTGAGCGGTCTCTGTGTGTTTAACAGAGAGAACAGAGTACAAAAAAAATTAATAACTTCACTCATGAAAATGACACCTTGTTGCAGTTTTATATAAGAATCCTGAATTTGTCACACTTATTTTGCAGCTTTAAGTTCATAATTTTTTAGGACTGGACCACTCAGCTACATGCAATACAATACCGACTGCAACAATGTGTGAGTGTGCGTGTCAGTGGAGGGTGACAGGATGTTTATATAATGCTGCCATGGAGATATCGTACAGCTGGAAACACTAAAGAGAATAAGCTAATTCACATACTCATACGCAATGCCCCCCACCCCCACCATCCCTCGCTCACACACCAAATTGTAAATGAACTATAATATGAGCGGTATAAACTTTTCCCATTGTATGATGAATAACAGACATGCAGGCAGGTATTGAGTGTTTACGGGTTGAGGTCAGAGGGTGTGACCACGTCAGTCTTACATGCTAGCTGAAAGCTGGAGGTCGGGGATACAAATATTGTCATCACCGCAGTCGAGAAGAATGTAGGCCTGAGAGGAAGAGGGGTACAGAGATGGGGATTGTCATCAGGTACACTGAAGGTCATCATAAAACAAAAATTAGAGAGTAAAATAACACACCAAGATGCAGGTGCTTTATATGTTCAGACACACACACACACACACACACACACGCACACACACTAGAGATCTGCTATCCAGGCCGTGGGCAGCAGAATATGTTTTGGCTTGGTTTGCTTTTGTTTTACATGGACTTATTTTAAAGTGTAATAAATGATTACAATTATTTAACTTTATGGTTTATTCTAATGGTCTGCATCCATGTATGTCATGTGTTGCAATTAAGACTTTCAATCCCCAGCAGGAAAGCAACTGCCTGGCAAGCTAATGGCAAGTAATGAAAAAAAAAAAAAAGTTAAGCAAATATAGTACTTGTTCAAAACCACAAATAATTTAGCTTCTTAATGAGGAAAACTTGTGTGGTCTCTGTGTGTTCATGAACTGAGTTAAATCTACAATGAAGAAGCAGCCTGATGAACAGCAAAATCTCATCTGTAATCTGTAACCCAAAACTTGGTGTTGTATTCTTGGTATTTATTTTAACACATTCTGCGTGTGGAAATTTGTATTATTATAGCTTTTTTGGATAATTAATAATGTTCAAAAAGCCCTTAATTTCATTATTTTGCATTCACAGTATTATCTACACACAGAGGATTTTAACAATTAGCTAGGAAGGAAGGGCTGAGTTTAACAACCATGTTTATCTTCTATTTAGTGAGAAAAGGCAATTTTGAACAGATTATTCAGATAATGTTTTTATTTGTGAGAAAGCTTTTTCCCACTCTCTCTTTTCATAAGACATATAAATCATAATTTTAGACCAGCTCAGATTTTAGGAGTTTAGGAGCACAGTTGTACTGTAAACTGTACTGTATACTCACATGCTCTTGGAGGAAGGTGCTGCTGTAGTAATTAAGGACAGGTGGGAGGCTTTGGCTTTGAGGCGGAGGTGCCAAGCTGTAGTTCAGAGCCAGTGAGATGGGGGTCAGTTTGTCCCTGAACTCATCTTCCTCCTGAAAATGGGGGAAAATTCCCAGTTAGTTCATTTTGTTTGCTTTAACTAGTACACACTGTTACTGTATGTAGCTGATTCATCTGTAAATAACAGCTTATGTATAAGTATTACTTTTTAATTAGTTTTTGTGTATGTGTATGGTTTGCTCACTCTCAGGTAAATGGTGTAGCTCAGGCATGCACGCGGTTTGTTGTGACCCAATGTTAAGTGCCCCGTGCGATGAGGTTGCTGGGTGTCCAGGAAGAGGACTCTCTTAACTCCACCCCTGATGCCTTTTAACCAATCCAGCTGCAGCTCTGCTCTCAGGTCTGGTCAGAAGGTAAATACGTAGAGAAAGATTGAGAAGTGACATCAAGAGCGAATATATGTATATTATACACAGTTCACTGGATATTACTTAATTGTTTGTGTTCCTACATATGCGTATGTGACTTATGAAGTATGAGCTATTTGTAGGCATTTTACTCTACAGAGCATCATTATAGACCTCTGCTCTCTGTGTCTGTCTTTCCTATTCTTGTTCCCACTCTGTCTTGCCTTGGTTCTCCACTCTGTGGCAGAAAAGTGGTGATGTACAATGACGTTCACTCTCCCACCCACTGTGCTTTTCCCTTTTGCCTTGCTCTCTCTCAGTCAAGCACACTGTACATAGATACTTACCTACAGAGCTTGGGATCCCCACACCGCTCACTGCTGCGCACACATCAACCTTCAGACTGGAAAAAGTGGATTTTAGGAGGATAGAGAGAAACAAGAAATTGCGTTGTGATAATAGCTATAAGGTATGAATGTTACATACATACATGATCAACCACTTTATTTAATAACTATATAAAAAGCCTATAAGCAAGGCATCTTTCCTCCCTGTTCTCCAGGGGACAGTGGAAAATACCCCTGATAACCCTGTGAGGGATCCATTACACTCAGACACTCAGACATGGGAAACCGGGTAACATTTTAGTATTTCCTCTATTTATGTTTATATGTATGTGTAATTGTGTGTGCATGGGTGTTATCTCCTCTTTAATCAAGAACAGGAAAGTGACTCCCACACAGGGATCTGTGCACTGTTAATATCCACTAATCAGAGGAAGCTTACAAATGTAATGCTCCTGCTTCTACACTGAAGACTCAGCAGTATGAGGCACAAGGTAAATTACTTTGTGTGATTTGTTTATTTGGTTCCAGTTCACAAGCCCAGAGTGCAGATGTTATGCCTGCATGTTTGTTAATAATTAGGATCTCCCTTAGATGACAGCTAGTTTTCCTGAATTCTACATAAATGTGTGTAATGCAGATGTGAGTTTATGTGGGTGTGATAAAATACAGGTTTCTGTTTTAGAAATTGCTCCCCTAAGCCATTTTGACCTCTCCAGGTGGTTCTATGCGTGTTTAATATGTGTTGCATGTAAGCATGTGTGCATGTTTTGTGAATTTAGGTATGTGTATGACTCTAATAAGCAGTGTGTGTCAAACTTAACTGTATGCAGCACAGAAATTACCCCCATTTTACTGACAACAGCTCTGGCTCTTAGTTAGTCATTACTGTATGTAATTTTCCCCAAAGTGCATCTGTGTTCTACCACCCTACACACTGCTGGCTAACCCCCTCCCTGCAAACATACACATAAATCCCTTCCGCCACTGCCCCTGGTCCGCTTAATGAGTGAGAACGTTAAATTTAGGACTTTTCATTAAGAAGCTGCTTCTCAGTTTCCACCACTCCCCATTAATACCTACGCTAAGTGTTGTCGGGGTATATTATTACCTCTGATGTTAAAACGGCACACGCACATTAGGCACCTGATGAATGTAAATTTAGCATTTCCTCTCCCTTAACTCACTTATTGGACTCTCCCAGCTCCTGAGGAAAATGTCTAGTTCATTAGCTGCAAAATGCTCCACTCTATTAATCAGCTAGTTGTAAAGTCTCTGTGGTTACTGTTGATGGGCAAGTAGCATAGATTTGCTCGCCAGAAATGACTCATGTCATTGCCGCTTTCACAAAATGCAAGGAACATTTTAACATGTTAGTTTGTATTATAATGCAAATTAATGAAAAAAACAAAACAAAACATTTAAACAATCAAAATGACCACGGAGAACTGTCATATTCAACTTTATCTTTGAATAAGGAACAGAGATGAAACTTCACTGTCTTTTTTAAAGATTTTTTTTCTTGGTCTTTATGTGATAATGTCACCAAGGAGGCAAACAGGAAACATGGGGCAGGAGAACTCTCCCATGCAACCTCATTATGTGCTATAACAATTTGTCTATCAGTGTAGGAAACTCTACTATCTTTAATAAAGACTTCATATGACCAAAATTTCGGTCTTTCATACTGGTGAGTGTTGTTAATAGATTTTCTGGGATTTTCAAAAATTGCCAGGTAGTTATTTTTTTGGTGAGTAGATGATTAACCCTTTAACTCAAATGTAAATGTATTGTTTGCCTCTCCATGTCTCACCAATGTAGGAAACTCTACTAGCAACTGAAATGTCACAAAATCTTCACCTTTTTGAAACACAAGCGCCTCGGGCATCCCTAATGTCTACGACTTGCTGTTTGACTCATGTGTCCTTTGTCCTATTTGATTCCAAACCTCTGACCAAACCATTATAGAGGTTTATTTAAGTAAGACTTTTGTTTTGACAGAATTCCACACTTTAGTGGAGTCTAATCCGACCCAAACACTATTCTCTTTTCACTCAATGCCAACACTCACACAAAACTATACACTCACAGACACCATAATGGTAACTAACTGAGCACACATCTCCGGTCCAAGTAGTCCTACAGTGGTTTCAGCTCCAGTAAGTTAGGACTAACAATCTAAGCTGACAAAGCAACAGGAGCCAAATCCCCTGAACTCAAGTCAGCCCCAGACTGTTCAAAGCCAGCAAGCTACCCATAGGAACAATCATATAGTCAAAACACAAGTATGCAGTTTCAAATTAATTGCAGAGTCTCATAAATCTATATTTCCAGGTTATATGAGTATGCTTTTTAGTGTGCAGCTGAATGAACACACATATAATACAAAGAGACCTTGGCTGATGGCAGACGTCTAGAGTGCAGGAGTGAAATATTTGTCCTATTTCACAGTGTGTGTATGAGTTGTGAATGTGTATACTTTTTACTGTGTGCCATTTTATGATATAGTATAAGCAGCAAGATTTCTGGTAAAAATCTGAGGTTCTGTGCAGCAGTGAGGCTTATTATGTTCATGTTTGTTTAAGACTTTGATCCCCTTAACTTTAATTCATCTGAATATATAAACATGCAGAAATGAGGACACATACACACACAAGGTCTGCTTCTAACTTCCAGTATAAATGAATTATAACAGACTAACGGGAATGTTAACATTGAAAGACTGAGTAAATTAAATATACTCAAATATACTCAAACATGTCACTTTTCATTTTTAGCCTGATTTTGAATGTTGTGGACCCTATTGTCATGTAATGCAACACATCATGAAGAAATTACAACAAAACTGTGCACTGTGTTGAAGAGCTAGACACAAATTGTAAAAAACATTTTATATAAAGTAATTTGGAAATGTTTGCTTGTTTAATTGACAGTGGTGTTCTCATCAGTATTTAGGTTAATATTTTGTATCACTGTAAGTGCATCCACTAAAAAAACACTATTTTTTATTTATATAATGTGGAAAAAGTCTTATTGATGTTGAAACCACATGGCTAAGTGGGCATCATTACAACACTGTTAAAATAAATGAAAACAGGCTAAGACGACTACTGTCATGTGCTACTAAATACAATCCCAGTTCCAAAAGTTTGGGATGCTGTGTAAAATTACATAAAGACAACTCAATGATTGCAAATGTCATAAACCCATAATTCATTCATAATAGAATGTAGAAATCATGAGTCTACATACTACATTAATCATTTATGTTACTGACCTGTTGCTACCAGTTAGTTGCAAAACATTCTTCCAGTTCTTCCTTGTTATCACCACTTAGTTTTCCAGCTTTTTGTTGCCTTTGTCCCAACTGTTTGTTTTTGTGCCATGAATTTCAAAATTACCTTATCTTTTCCTAGTTTTCTCTGTAAACATTTGATATACTTTCTGTGTTCTAATATGAATAAAACATGGATTTATGAGATTTGCTCAATATTGCATTCTCTTTTATGCAGATTTTACAGTGCCACAACTTTTTCGGTATTGGGGTTGTAATATAGACAATATACAGTTAAGACACACAGGATTGCATTAAAAATTAACCACTGAAGATGTCTGATCTATACTGAACACTGGTCTTCTTACCAGGTAACCATAATATCTGTCTGAGGCAGGTGACACTGTTGGTCGTCAGGGTTCAGGATTTTGGGAGTCAGGATCATTTCAGCATCCACAGACACTACAGCTCGAGACCTAAACACAAACATATTTGCATGTAACAGTCTGAGATACAAAAACGTTACAATACAAAAAAAGTTTTAGGAAAAGCACAAATGTAAGAAACACTATGAGAAGCATTTCAAAAAGTGAAAGAACATCTTGTACATTCTTACCTGTACACCGACACCTCGGCTGCACCGAACGCCCCCACAATCAGATCTGTGAGGGAAGAGAGAGAACGAGAGAGAGAGAGAGAGAGAGAGAGAGAGAGAGAGAGAGAGAGAGAGAGAGAGG
>OMLM01004521.1:2495-18592 GCA_900302695.1 Helostoma temminkii | reverse complement strand
TATGAGACAAAGAGAGAGACACAGAGAGAGAGACAGAGAGAGAGAGAGAGAGAGAGAGAGAGAGAGAGAGAGAGAGAGAGAGAGAGAGAGAGAGGAAATACAGCTTCAAAGAATGCCACACATGGGACTCGTTTCAAGATCTCTGGAATCTTCATCAAACACAAAGACTTACACACACACGCTTACACACATTGTGATATAGCATTGGCATTCTGATATCATCACAGTCCTCTCTTTTCTTTTCACACATGACCCGGTTCAGTTCGTAAACAGAACATGTGTTAATGTGTGTGTTTGTGAGCTCATTGTACTTGTACAACTGTATGTGTTCATACGTATCCATGTGCTGCAAGACAGGGACCCCACTGCATTCCAGTGCCATTAGAAATTTCACAATCCTCCAATCAAATTTTGCTAAACAAAGCCATTTCCCAACAGCCTGCTCAGCAACAGTCAGCTCCTAATTGTAAGCAGCAACAGATCTCATCTATATGTGATTTTTATTTGTTTTCATGGGTTTTCTGATGAACACACACTTTTAATTGGCTCTCAAAGCTTAAAATAGGGCTGGTATTTATTGACTGTGGTCAGGGGACACATAGCAATGGAAGCCACACACACACACACACACACACACACACACACACACACACAGAGACACACAGACAAACACATAAGAGTTCTGATTAAAACAATGTGAAACCAAAGAGAGGCACTTAATGGGTACAATCCACTCACACCAGATGCACAGATGCTAAAACTAAGATATGTGATCCAAAGAAAGACAATATACAGTAACCTCAGGCTGCTCACTGAGAGGAAAATACTTGTTAAGATTAATTAACGTATTATTTGGCTTATGACTTAGTGAAAAGTGACATTACCAGTGAATAAGGACATTACAATCCAGACTTTCCCAGAACTTTAACATAAAACTGTAAAAACACCAATATTTGTTTTTTTGATCTGATTAATTAATACATGTTCTGTTGATAATCTCGTTTATTAATTAACTGATTATTTTAGCATTAGAAACAACTATGAGTGGCTGTAGTCACCTACTATAGACAATATATACTGAAGCTGGTGGAAACGTGCTCTTGTACAGTTTGCTGTGTCTTTCTTCTTCTACATATTTAAGAAGAAAGGGGCTAATTGAATCTGAGAGAGGCACATCTGTTTCTGCCTTTGGCTGCAGTCACTGAGTCCCCCTGAAACCACAAAATTAACCATTTAGGCACTGTCCTCTCCTCCCCTGGGGCACACAATGTCATATGCAATGTGAGTGGCGATGCGTGTGTATACCACTATGAGACACCAAAATCTGGATTTTGTGGGGCAGCTGAAGAGGTACAAAAAGGGTGAAAAGAGCATAAGAGGAGGAGGAGGAGGAGGAAAATGTCGGAAAGAATAGGTGGCGTGGAGGGTTGTGCAATCGGCCTTGAAACCTCAATCTGTGAAAGCCATCAGAAGCAAGGTGTGTTTTCAGGAAAGGGAGTGATGGAGAGTGAGGGACCACCTTACTCCCTGTCTAAATTCCTTTATCCACCCTGCTGTTTGAGTTGTGTAACCTAGAAATCTAAGTCCACTTCTGCCATAAGTGTGTATATGTGTTCAATAGAATGGGTGTCTCTACCCCTTTATCCTACCTCTTATGTTGGCTCTCAAAAAACACTGCATGAAATGAAAGTGACTTGAGGATGGGGCACCTCTGGGGTTAAGTGTGTGTTAGAGTGTGAGCATGTACATGGCTGCACCAAGGGCTAAATCAAATAATGACCCACTTTGCTTTCCATGTCAATCCCATTTCCTTACACACAGGAAGGCTTGCCTGCCAATGCTGATTTGAGGTCAGTGTTTGTGTGTGTGTGTGTGTACAGATACACTAAACTATACCCATACAGAAATGGTTTGATGTTGTGTACACTCCACTCACTGAGGGCAGGTCTAGGTGCATTTACAGCCTTGGTAACTGAGCTGCTTGAGCTGTTGGTGTGTGTCCTGGGCTATGAAAACATAACGTGGATCCAGAGTTTAAACAGACTGTCAAGCTGTCACTGGCTGCCTGTTTGACTGCAGAGAAGTGGTCTCGATGATGAAATGCCAAAGGTCAGTGGCACTCCCTGGAAGGTGGTTTTTATAGAAAAATGGAGGGATTCTTAATTCTTGGATATATATGTGTGATTTCAAGGTTACTAAATAGCTTGCAAGCTATAATATTACATTAATACTACATTTTTATTTGATTTTATACACTAACATTACATTACACTAACATTACATTGCAAATGATTGATTTCAATTTCAAATTGTGTAGGGTATAGTAGATTGCTTAATATGGTAGGTATGGTAGCAACATTTGAGGTTACTAATTAGATTTTAAATTGAACAAAAGGAAGCTGAATATAAAATGTCCACCCTAACGACCTCTTACTGCTACACACAAGCAAATCACCGACCTCAACACTCTTTGTCTGTAGCCCTCTCAGCAAGCTGGCGTGATTGACAGGTAAAACATAGTCAGTTATTGAACTTTGACCCCTTGGCTGAACTAGAAATGCATCCTGGAGCAATCTGACCCCCTTCCGATACACACTGACCCTAACTCAAGCTACACACTGACTCTCAGCCTCCACTGAATTAGTAAAAGCACTGAAATAGTTGTGGCTCTGTGTCATGCTCACATCTGAAGATGCTTGTTTGTTAATTAAGTTTAATTCAGAAGGTGGGCATTGTTGTTGTGGGTGTACTTCTTTGCCTTCTTTGCCATCTTTTGTTATTTTGGTTCCCATTGTAAGAGATCAAATACAAAGACAAATATATAACATAATATTAGGAGCAAAAAGTCCATTAAAGCTAAAAGCCAAGCCTAATCATCCTCCTCCTCTCTGTGTTCCTGCAGCAGATTAATGATATTTGATGTTGATGCCAGCATATGGCAGCTCTAGCAGGCCTCCTGGACGCCTGTGTAGTCCTCTCATAATGCTGATCAAACTGAGCCCTTTGAACAGTGTGACTTTACTACCCTGCTAACGACACTCCACGTGTGTGTATGTGTCTCACTTCCGCTAGTCAGCTCTTTAATGACAGACGGCACAAGCACTGCATGTTTGTGTGTGTGTGTGTTTATATGGTGTGTGTATGTGTGTGTTGGCTCAAAGCACTACCACCCATGAATTTCTACTCCATTTCCTTCTCCCAACATTTCAGCCCGTGTCTATGTAACAGTACTAGAGTTTTTTAATGTTTTTAATTCAGGAGCTTTGATCTGTAGTGGGTCTGCACATGGTCTAGCTTTGACCTGGAACCTGGCACACTCAACACACTCACCATCGCTGAAACTGATCACAAGCCACACGGGTTAACATGTGCATATATTTCCCTTGATATCCTGTTTGTGGAATGAAGAAATCTATTATTACAGCAGAATGAAAGGGAAACAGAATAAACAGTGGGGGAGAAGAAACAAAAAAGGTAAAACTAAACAAAATCTCATTTTTGGCCTAATCTGTGGAACGCAATGCCAAAGTAATGCTGAGAGCAGAGTAGCTCCAAATTAGGGAGAAAACAAGGTAGTAAAACACCAGTTTCACAGACCTGCTTTGTTTCAAATGTTTTTTTCTGAATATAAACAGCTTCACACTCATACAAAAATTTACTTTTCTGCAGCTCTATCATGATTGCGGTAAGGTTATATGTTTCATAAAGTCAGTCAGTTGAGGTCTCTGGTAAAGTAAGTAGGTAGCACATAAAGTAGGGAGTTGCTGCTTGTAATTTGACTGAATGCTGCTTTGCCTCCTCACGGTCTTATGGGCCGAGGCTCGAATGTCTGGCAGAGTGAAGATACAGATAATGTATTATTATAATTCTTTTTTATTTTCTCACAATCTTATGTTTTCTCTCCTCCTTAAGTACTGTAAATCCCCCAAAGAATAGTTGTGGCAGCAATTCACTGGTTCACTAGCATCCTGATGACTGATGACTTTACCAGAGAAGTAGAGGAGGAAAGCAATACCAGAGAACATGGAGATGGTAGCGGAGGAGCGCATGAGGGGAACAATGAAATGTGGAGGTCAAGAATGAAGAGGAGGGAGGCAATAATGAGAGGAGCTGGAAGGAAAGTGGAGAAGTGAAGGAATGCAACTCTGAGAAAGAATTTTGATTATAACATGGGGAGCTAAGTAGAGAACACTGTCTTAGTTGACTTGTTGAGTGGGAGTAGTTACCAGGATACTGATTGTTGTCCAGGTCTTGGCCTCCTCTAAGAGTAAATCCATACCCAGGCAGGCCGACATTAGGGGTCGAGGCTGCTCTCAGCTCTTGGCTTAGTGTCAGGCCTTGTGTGGTTACATCTTTGTTACCGTTAAAGATCAACACTCTGCCTCCACGCTCCTCGCCTCCAAATGGACAGCCCACTGCCACGTCTGGGGGATGACACGCACACACACACACACACACACACACACACACACATGGTTTAGATATTAGAGGGGTTAAGGCTCCTCTGAGACAGAAGCAGAGAAAAACATTCAGGTAGATGGAAAACAGCTTGATCTTCCTTTATCTGCACTGGGGACATCAACGTTTACCTCTTTTCTTTCATTTCCATTAGTTTTACTCATCTTTTGATCATGTCTCTTATCTGTCTAGACAGAGACAAAAGACACTCCTCAGATCTGATTTGTGGTTACTTTGTACAGGGCTCTATACAAGCAACATTTGGTTAATCTAGAAATTCAGCTTAATTTTGCTATTAAGTATCAGAGTTAGTTGAGAAGACAAATTCATTATTGCCTGTAAATATGAATCTGCAGCCAGCAGGGAGTTAACTGAGCGTAGCACGTGACAGCAACTTCATGCCTGTATGTTTGCATCTTAAAGAAAAGGCAGGGAATTTAAATAGACTTGTTCATTTTCTTGCTGATTTATGTGAGAACACTGATCACTAACTGTGGCTGATGGTGGAATGAGCTACCTAACTCTGGTGCAGCAGGGTCAGCAACTGAACTTTTCCACATCTTCCTATGCACTTAAATAAACTTCTCTGCAACTTACTATGCGTAAAAAAAAACAAACAAAAAAAACAACCTCTGTCTCTTTCTTGCACTTCTATCTTTTAACAAACATCTCCTGATAGAATTTTGCTTTAATGTTTTTCTCCTTGACTTAGATTTTAGTTGCTTTGGATAAAGTCTGCCAAATGACTACATGTAAATGTAAATGTAGACTAGAAATTGAAAAGCAGCTAACCTTGATCTTTCTGATAAAAAATCTAAATCTCCCTAAAGGAATTAACATGACATTCATACTTCAAGACAAAACTGTAAAAACACATTGTAGACTTACTGAGATTATGATGTGGAATATTTCTTGGCTGAGATATAAATGTAATGTAATTCAAACAAAAATGATATGTTAAAAGTACTGCACGTTAGAGATGTTGGTAGTTGGATTTTAATACATTTGCTGTTTCCTCTTTTTCTGGTCTCTGTGATTAGCTAAGATAACCAACCATGATATCACAGATGGTATCAATCTTCTTATCTAACTCTTAACAAGAAAGTCAACAAATACAGAAATATAGTGTGCATGGAAATAGAAACAAAACAAGTAGCAAACACCTGTCCTGAAAAGTCGAAGACTCACTGTATTACAAACAGATGTGAGTATTTAGTCATAACATCAATGCACTGTCCTGCATTAAAGTACAGTATTCTTCAGTACTGTGCTGTAACTGTCCAAACACCTCTAGACATCCTGTTTGTCTCCGGACCCCCTCTCTCTCAGCCTAAACAACTAGTTCCACATGAAGTAGATTGTGGGGTAGAGAGGATAAATGCAACCATGTGTGTATGCAAGTGTATATATGAGCCTGCATGTGCACATGTGTGTATGTGAGTCTCTATGTCTATATGTGGGTATGTATACATAACTGTGTTAAAAAATATTTAAAAACTGTTCAGATAATGTGAAAATCATTCACGGGCATTGCTCAACAACATCCCACACCGTGCAGACATCCATAGTGAGACACCCCGCGGAACACCCACTGGGATCACTGGGACCAAAACTATAGGAGACTGTTACCCACAGACAGAAACAGGCTGACACTCTGAGAGCGATGGGGACAGAAAGCCAGCATTGGCTGCAAAAAATTAAAAACACAGAGCCACATGACAAATTAAATTAGCTAAATTGCAAGGCTTCAACAGCTGACTCTCAACAAAGCCACGAAGATGAGAGGAAATGGGTATAGTTCTGCGTTTCTGAAGAAGTTTGGAAATGAAGTGACAAGCTGAATGGGAGGACAAAGAGGCTCAGTGTCATCACAAAAGAAAAAGGATCTGTCAGTGATTATGAGCAGACACACACAAAGGCACAGGTACTCTTAAATAGCCGTTTGGCATTCGCAAAAAGAAACAGTTGTTTCTATGGTGACTCTAAAATGAAATGCAGAATAATGAAACCATGCCCAGACACGGACATCTACTCATTAGATTAACCCTCAACAAGTCTTCTCTCTGTATGTCACTGCAGCTTGATGAGAGGCTCCGTGTTCTTTCAGGCCACATCACAACTCCTCAGAGACTGTCACATCCTGACAGACAGCTTGATGTGATTTATGTTCTGCCCAGAAAAAGCTTCAGTATTGATCCAATGGTTATTGATCTGATGGTTAAAGGGTTTAAAAGGATGTGATACACATTAACACATGCTGTTCATGAATAAATAAAAAATAAATCAGTACAATTAATGTCATATGAGGGCCAGATGTGTATCAGTTCATTCATTTTTTAGGCGTTATGCCTTTGCTTCAAGCTGCCTGGCCTGTGTGTGTGTATGTCCTTGTCCAATCAATGTGAGGATAAAACAAACACACTGAAGAGGAATGAACTCTGGGCTGCAGGACAAAAACTCCTAGATGATTTTATCTCAGGGCACATCTGGTGAGTTAAAAATAACCCCAACACACACACACATGGTTATACACACATGGCCTTAACCCTCATCATCAGAGTAGGAAACAAGTTCACACAATCTTTCATCGTCACACTTCCTGATTGGCTGAAAAAAATTACGTTTTCTCGCATCTGATAGGATTTCCTCAGGCAAAGACATAACAATCCAAAAGGCACGGAAAACATTTGCCTGCCTTTGGGTTTACCTGAAAACGTCAGCCACATGTAGGCAAAAGAACATGGGAAAAAGGTTCATCCACTGAGAGACAAAACATATCTATGGTATACCATGGGTTTCCTCTCTCTGTATCTTTCTCTATCTCTTTATGAGAAGAATTTCACATCAGTTTCAAATTATTTTTTCCCCTTTCTCTCTCTCTCGTTCACTCTTAGCATACCGTTATATCCATCTTGGTTGACATCTCCAAGTGGTGCTATAGCTGTGCCAAAGCGTCCAAATGTGTGTGAGCCAGTGAGGGCGACAGGTTTGGAGAAAGTGAGTGGGGCCACCTGCATGTACAGGTAAACCCTCCCCACCTCCCTGGGTTTGCTTTCCATCTCTCTCTCCATATAGAGGGGTGCTCCAACCAATACATCGTCTGTCCTGGGGAGACAAAGATACATTTTGATGCTCAGAGAAAGACAGAGCAAGTGTATGTGCTTGTAGTGAAACAGGAGTTTCTACTTACCCATCTCCATTCAGGTCAGTGACAGCCACAGAGTAGCCAAAGTAGGAGGCCATCTAAGGGACAGGTGAGGAAGGAAAATTAGTATATTATGAGTACCATAAAGCTAATGCTGCTACATAATTTTCATCTAATTTCATTTACATCCCCAATCCAAATAGAAAAATATCTGTCGGCTTGTGCAGTAGTTTATATTGCAGCCCAGCAATATGGCAGACTATGACTGGGATGTGATAAAGCTCCTACCTGCTCTCCTGTGAAGTTCAGGATGAAGGTCAGATTGGTGGAGTTGATCATTACCACCTAAAACAAACGGATAGACTTTCAGAAACATTACTGCATAACTAATACAGCAACAGGCTTTTCGTGTAGTGCACCAAGAGTAAACAGGGCCATGAAATCTGACAAACAGACACATGAAGAATGCAGGAAAAAAGTTGGAAAAAGCATTAAAAAGCTTTTATTCAACTCTAGCCGCATGTTTTCCCTGCTCCCCCCACACCACCACCATCTTTGTGACTTTATCATTCCCCCCTCATCTTTCTCTCCTCCCCCCAATACTAACCCTGGTCATAGGGGGAGATGAAGGCGGGAGGCTGAGAATTCCTTCATAAGACCTAAAATAACAACCACATGGAGACAGCTGGGGGCTACACAAACACACACACACACACACGCAGGAAGATACACATTGGTCCAATCATGGTCTCAAAGACATACTAAACGAGGATAGACTTAAGAACACAGACAGATGAGTATGTGTCAACACAAATATTAAATCACTAGCATGGACATCAGCTTCTCTATGTTCTGAGTTGTCAGTTGGGTCACAGAAAAAAATCAGATCAAGGCTGACAGCTACTCCAGTGACAGACCTCTAACATGGGCAACCTGCATCTCTCATAACACTCCTACTGTGAGCTACAAGCTCTAACACTCACAGTGCACTGTCTGTACAGGAAGGGCATTCTCCAGATATAAAATTCACACCGTTGCAGTGTGTGTGTGTGTGTGTGCACAGTATGGTACGTCCTGTGGTTGTACTGCAGGTTAGGGATAGGGGTCATGTGTGTGTAGAGAAGGGTTAGTGGGGTTAGGTGGGGTCACCTCCCTCCACATGCAGCGGAAGCTATATGTCATTAGGGAGGATTGACACAGTCAACCCTGGGGACACGTTCCCATAAGAGAACACAGGACACACTACAGTATATGTATAATATGCAGCATTTGTTAGAGCCATGTAAATACAGTACATGTATTTATTCGCGCTACTTGCCATAAATTCCTCGAGTCCCTGTATCTCAACTGCAGACATGAATGCCATCCTTTCAAAACAATTTCCCTCTTTCTGTGTTTTGATGATGTCAGTGCAAAATCTCCTCTAGGTGTTTCAGTTCTGTTCACTTACATCAGAACAGCACATGATTTACATCATTTTTTTCGGTCATTTGTTTTCTGTTGCTGCTGAATGACCCAACATGTCTTTTCTGGCACCACAATCTATCCTGTGTGCCTTTCATCTAATCTGTTCATCTGTCCATACTCACATATCCAAAGTTCTGTGCTCCTCTTGGGACTCCAGCTATCAGCTCTGGTAAACATAAAAACAAAGAAAGACTTAAATTAGTGTGTGTTGTGTGTGTGTTAGAAACACTTACAAAGAAAGAAAGTGCTTGACAGAAGTTTGACAAATGCCTGAACCCCTAACCCCTCTACCCAGTTCATCCTGTCACAAGTGTTGCTGAGAATGCGCTGAGTGAATGGATGCTTAGGCTATGCGTGTATATTGATTGATGAGTGTTGTGCTGCAGACTTATAGGGATGATCTGAGGGTCCCACCCTCAGAGAAAAGACAGACTCTCTTTTTCTTGCCCTACAGTTCTACCCAACAGTCTCAACCACAGGCCTATAAACAAGGCCTTCCCAGCCCCATCTTTGCTCAGAACTCGCAGTTACAATCAGTTCTCCAGCCCGAAGAGGGTTTGGGAAACAAGACCACAACAAGCTTAGTACTACAGCACAATACATCAGCAGGCATGTGTAACCTCTTAAGGCTCACTTTAAGACTCTCTGACATGTGTTGTGCCGGAGGAGGCGAAGGGCATTTACATTGATGTAGGGGTACATATATGTGCAAGATGGCCCTTAAAGATCCCACTAAATGCTGATTAGCAAGATGCTTTGATAGAGAGGAAATTATGAAAGGGAAGCTTGAGTGGTATTGGGGGAGGAGAGTGTCATACTAGTGACAGACCCAGAGAAAGTTGTTGTGATGACAGCGTTTGACAAAAAACTTATAATATTAAAAATATCTGGCAAATATAAAATATCTGAGTGTGGTAGTTCTGTGGTTTATCTGTGGTACTGATAAAATAATGGCATATGAATAAACTTCAGAACTTCAGCAGCACCTGAAGCTTTCAAAATAATGTGAATAATATGCTACACCATTGGCATCTGTATATTTTCTGGTAATTCTAACTTTTATGAATTGATTTTGGCAGAAATAGTACATACTTCAAAAAGGTCAAAGAAGAATAACTCAAATGCACTATTCACCATCTGCACATCTTTAATGATTGCTGTGCCTGTCTTACTTTCCACCAAATATTTCAAGTCCAGAAAATATTCTGGATCAACTCTAAACCTGAAGAGATCTGCGGAATCTGCCACTAATCATTCTAATCAGTCAAAATGCAGGACAGGAAATCCCTTTATCAGTGGTTCCTGAAGCCCTGTCCCCTGGGGTCATGACCCAGACTTTCCGAGACAGTTCTCATTACTGCTTCTGAGTCCAGACCCAATCACCCAGCTGTCCACTCCGTATTGCTCACACTATCACACCACTCTGTGTTCCTGGCATACAGCCGTGGTGTGCACAGAGAGCGCTCCAGACGGCGTTGCAGGGGGGCTGCTGCTGTTGTTGTTAGTGAGGGATTCCTCTAGAGCTGCATGCGGTTGGTTGTAATAAACTGTTGGTTTTCTCACCTTGTTCAGAGTCTCCTGTAAACTCTCCCACTGCCACAGAGTAACCTAGGAGGAAATCAGTTGCACGTGATGACATATGTGTGAAATTAAGTCTTATACAGTGGTCATGACTATTATACAATTATCATTGCAATTAAAGTTAAAGTGAACAAGTTTATGTGTGTTTGCTTTCTAGATGCATGGTACCAAGGTAGCTGTCATCATGTGTGTCTTCAGCTGCCCTAGTGTGTTTCTCTCCTGGAAACTGTCTCAGCATTGCCTTCAAAGAGTAGCCATTGAGTATCTCAGCGATCCCTGCTGTCATCACCTGACCTGCACACAGATACACACACACGGACAGAAAGAGAAAAACAAACACCCAGGATGAGAGAGTCACATCTGTTCATGGACAGTGGTTCCAGCTCAGACCCCATGAAGGGAGCACCACTGCCCTCTGTTATAGAAACCTGCGGGAGCTGGATGCCAGCGCTACATGAAAGATGCACACAGCTATTGACACAAAGAAGTCTTCCCTGAGGACAGCTAAAACAGATCATTAGCAGAGGAAAAGCTGGAAAAATACCCTGACGTTCATTTAAAAACCCACTAGAACACGTCTGTCTTATCCGTGACAAGGATTCTTAATTATAGGTGTGCGCACACAAACAACACCCTTCCTCATGATATTGAACAAGAGGTCAAACAAACAAATGATTTTATCTACAGCCACCCTCAACCTTCCATAAATCCTCCTTAATGTGTGTGTCTGTGTGTGCATACTGACAGAGAGGAAAATATGCCCTCTCAACCTTCTCTTCAGCTCCTCTTTCACCTCCTCCTTCTCTTCCTCTGTCACATTGTTCTATGGGTTTATCTCTTGGTGTAAGATATCACTGTATCAACATATTAAACTCCAATCTGATTAATGAGACACTATGTTACAAATTGTTAACACAGATGCATAAGTCACTGCTGATATTTCAAAGTGTCATTTACACCCAGAGATAACAAGATTGTATATAAAAGAGGCTGCTGTAGGATGACTCAGGCTGAAGATAATCTTTGTATATTAGAGGCCATAAAATCCAGGCTGAGTGGTTTTATAAACATTCGGAGGAAACGTTTTAACTGGAGGCAGCCAGCCTTGCCATGCTGAGGGCACAGAGAGGGAGCAGAGGGAGTCCATTAGAGCTGTCTGTGATGCCTGTCTAGTGTGGTCTTATATGCTGCGGCATTCATTATTTAGCCGTATGTTACAACAACACTACAGCTAAACAATAAAGCTAAATCACAAAAATTTGCTTTGCAGTTTTAAAATAACCATTGCTGTGCCATTTTCCTCTTTTATGTTTCCCTCTTTTCTTTTTTGCAAAAATGGAAAGGCTGTCTTCCTGCTGTAGAGAAACAAAGTGTGGGGGAAAGTCACAAAGGTTACAAAGAAAGGAAAGCGGGGGAGTGAGTGCACACATCTGATCAATAATTGTCTCTCTGGTCCTTTCCAACAGCTGCACAACTGTCATCTAAAATCAGATAAGTGAAAAGGAAAGGTGGGAAAAAAAACACACACACTTACATGTCAGGTTGGGGAGTAGTGCGCTACACTCCACCAACGTATCTTTGACACTCTGGAAGTGTCAACACCTATTAAGACACTTCATCCCTTTGCTTAGACTAGCCCTGCACATCCAGCAAGCGAGATGACCTCAGCCCTGCCTTTAACACAAGGAAGATCCATCTTTTTCCTTCTCTGTCTGACTCTCCCTAACTTCTCATCTTTCTTGTTCCCTGCAGCAACATGTTTCTATAATCTTTTTAAGAACTTTCTATCCCCTTTGCTGTCCTCCCTCTCTCTTTCAGTGCCCAACTAACTTTCCTCTGTCCCCACTGCGTGCCCTTGAATTTCTTCCTACCCTCAAAGCTTCTCCAAGCCTCTCTTCACTTTATCATGGGGCAGTTCCCCCCACAGACCATTACCCTTTGGTCAGCTCATTACAGAGCCCAAACACCCACTTCCTGTTACACTCAGACAGAAAGAAGCCTGAAGTAAATGAGTGAGAGGGGGAAAAGTGAGAGGTACAGCAGCAAACAAGAGAAAGAGACATTTCTTTCCACATTCTCCTATGTAAAACAAAAATGAAACTATAAATCTGGCAAATGTTTCAATATGTGTCTGTGTGTATGTGGGCTGTTCTAACTGTTAGAGTAATCTTCATTCTTTTTTCTTATTTGAACACATTCCCATCCATGAAATCATGGCAGAAAAGAGACTGAATACAGGTTTACACACTGTTGCTGCAGTTACCTTGCCAGTAAAAGCTCCCAGGTCCTCCTACCACCAGTCTTCCTTCCTGGAATAAATATAATTAGTTATGGTTATTCAGGTGACAAAAATGTCAGTGAGTTTGTGTATGTGAGTGTGGGCGCGCTTGTAAGAGACTGGAGGGATATATATTGCATGTAGTGAGCACACACGATTCCTGCTGTCATGCCTGTTGACATCCTGTGGAGAATGACAGCTTCCTGTACAGGAGGGTAGAGGTGGACTATGAGACAGAGGTCAAGGTTCATACAGACTCTATAGTGAAAGAATGTGCATGTGTGTGTGGATGTGTGTTTAGTCTATTGTGCTCAGGGTCACATCGGGAGTGGAGGCTTCTCTAGGGACAAGCACACTCTCATCTTCCTTGTGTCCATAAATCTTTGCAGGGAGTCTTGTGTTAGATTAAACTTCTCTGTTTGCATTGTTTACAAGGAAACAAAATGTGTGGAGCGGTTGTCACGGCAATAGTTGTAGGTACAATTGTTATTGCAGTCTTTACCTTAGTGAAATCTACACTGAAGCCAGCCTGGCAGAACCCCTGTCCCTCCGGGTCTGGATCATCTAAAAACCACACAGTGAAACAAGAACCATTAGCAGTCTCCTTAAGCAAATGACTCATGTAACAGTGCAGAAAGCATACGTTCTATCAGATGAAACAGTTAACTACAAAAATAGAGAAAATGACTACAAACGTATTACATTTACCATATACTGAGGTGTGTTTCTGCTTAAATTACTGCATCTAACTGTGCATGAACACGCAAAACATATGTGCACATAATGAATTGTTCTCCGTGTCAGAGGCACCCTGAGGTGAAGTTTAATGATGTGTTACTTCATACGTGTTCATATAAACAAAGTTTGAGTTGAGTTGTAGTACTGTAGTAGTGTCAGAGCATATTTAAAGATCAAGCAGAAAAGCTGCTGGAGACAGAAAATGTGACTCAGACACATGATATAGAAATAATCCCCTCTGAGAACTGTACAACATTATTTCTCCCTTGAGAACTATTGACTTTACAATGTGTTTATTTTAGTTGTGATTAGTCTGCACTGAAATAAACAACAAAACAGAGATTTTATGAATGTGTGTGTGTTCAAGTGCATGAATGTGAACAGTGAGGGGGTTTTATGCAAAGGGCATGATGGGGTGGATGATAAGAGCTGTTTGATCTGCTGTTTACGATGTGCCACCTGATAGCTTCCACTTCTCCTTATCATACTCTGCTGGTGCCTCATATAACAGTACAGGGCAAGAGAGGGTCGCAGGAAGAAAGTGAAAGAGGAAGAAATAAATAGAGATAGAGGTGTGGAGGTGGGGGCAAGGCAGGAAAATGAATCCTATTTAGAGAACTGATGACAGAAAGAAGAAGACCAGGGAGAGCAACAGATAAACTGTCTGAGAGGTAGATTATTTTCAGGTTGCTGTGGAAACTTGTAAAACATCAGACAAAGTAATGCATTGGAGAAGCTGACAAAAATGCTTACAGTTTAAAGCTTCAGTCCAACTAAATGACAAAATGCACTTTTCTTCCCACATTATTTGGCCAGGTTTTGAGATACCCACCATCTGTCATCATGCAAGTAGAAACAGAACAGGATGGAATTTTGATTGTAAAAAATACAGAAAATGGCCTGAAGATATGTTATCAACACTTCATTAGTAGCAGTTTCATTGAAAACATGCTGATAATAAAGTATGTGGATTCATCTAAATAGCATAGATACTTTATCAGGAAATACATGCTGCAGTTTGAATACTGTAGCAATTCCACAAACAAAATTACATTCATCTTAAATGTTGTGGGTTGGTTGAAAGAATCTCTGAATGTGATATTTGAGTGAACTGACCCTTTATATTTGAGGCTTTAGTATTTTAGTAAGTAAAAATGAGGGTACTGTATTTAAACGTTTTACCATACTATCACATATTACACCTACAAAAGAAATATATTAGGACATAATCTGTTAGGACCATATCTGAAGATAACAAATCTGTGGTTTAGTTTGTGTTCATACTGACAGTAGAGAAAAAAAGCAAAAACCAAGAATGGGATGATGGAATATAGTAAAAAGTAGATGGAGGCAGTTAGAGATGAGGCTGCAGGGTGACTCACTTGTCCTGCAGGGCGAGTACTCGGCATAGGCACTGAAGTTCTGGACAGCCACATAGCAAGTCCCCACTGGTTCCTTGTCTGCAATCAGCTTCACTGTCCGCCAGTGGTAAAGAGGGGCACATGCCTAAACAAGACGTAACACTGATTCTCATTAAATGAAATTATGAGCTTAATAGGAACCAAAAAGGCCTTAAAGAAACAGGGAAAAAATTAATCTATTGCATGTGTGACAGTAACCAACATCATGAGCACTTACCACCACTTTTCCTTTGTGTGTTCTGACTGATGCTCCAAACCACTGGTGCGACTTAAACTCAACAGGCTCTCTGGTGCCATTTACCTTCATCATTCTGTTATCTGGAAACAGACAGAGACAGAGAGGAAGTGGCAAGGACATAAAAAAAGAGGATGAAAGAGACATTTCATAATGGCGCCAGTAAAAGATATTGACAGTGGTAATGTGGATTCAAGACTGTAGCTTTGACTGTGTCAGTGGAAAGCAATGTTTTAAACAGGCCTATAACAAACATCAAAACACCATTTGCCCCCCACAAAGAGACATTTGTCAGGGTACGGAGGGTCTTTTTTCAGAGCCTTCCCAATAAAATGTAACAACGCTTATTAGACTTTTGGGCCTGGGCCAAACACCCCCACACACAAACACACAAGCACATTATAAACATTTTCCAACCAACACAATACAAAAAAGTGTAAGATTTAGTGTAGTGTGTGTGTGTGTGTGTCTTTGCTCTGCTGTAGATATTTTCTAGTGTTATTAAATACCAGCTGCATCTCTTTAGAGCCACACAGACCCCTCCTCAATAAACGTCATCCTTTACAGGAATACAGGAATACAGTGTATGCAGGTGTTTTGGTAAAATTTTTATTAGTTTTCTTGTCTTTATTTGTCCTTTCCATCTTATCTGAAGGAGTTTAACATACACAGTGCCTGTTGGAACACCCGTTTCTGAATACATTTCATCTCATGACTTAATCTCAGTAGTCATTATCTGAACAATGGTATTAAAGCGAGGCTTATGACTAAGTA
>OMLM01004520.1:27193-48237 GCA_900302695.1 Helostoma temminkii | reverse complement strand
CTTTATATCTAAAGAAATTCAACAATAGATGAGAAACAAAGTAATTTACATGTATCAATCTGGCTTCCAAAGCCATTTCCAAGGCTTTGGGACTCCAGTGAACCACAGTGAGAGCCATTATCCACAAATGGAGAAAACTTGGAACAGTGGTGAACCTTCCTAGGTGTGATTGGTCTACCAAATTACTTCAAGAGAACAACAACGACTTATCCAGGAGGTCATAAAAGAATCCAGAGCAACATCTAAAGAACTGCAGGCCTCACTTGCCTCAGTCAAACTAATAAATCTGGGCCTCAGTTCTGGATGTAAAATGAGTTATTTACCTAAGGAAAAGGGGTCATTAATGAGAACCAGTAATATTTGTACACGCCCTTACAAAAAAGTTTTATACTTAAAGCTTATATTATTAGGTATACTTTAAGTATAGTAAGTATACTTCTATGTACTTGTACTATGTACTAGTAAACTTGATGGTATACTATTTTAATACTTCTTGGGATTAAATTGGCCCACTTTTTAGTTTACTTCTGATAAGTACATACAATTATACTGAAAGTAGACTTCATCATCATTTTTAGTTTAAAAGAAGTATACTAATAGTATACTTGAATATACATTATATATACAAGGGTGATTTTTTTCTCATATTTATTCTTAAAAGATTTTTCTCAAATATGTCTGACAAGTCATTTTTTAACATAAGATTTCATCTTTCAGAATTACAAATAAATGGAATTAGAACTAAACTTCTACAGTAACTATTGTTGTCATTTGTAAAATATATTTATTCAGTTAATTTAGCATATTTTGGTAAATGTTGATATGTGTTTGTCCCATGTAGTGAACCCCCCTTTTAGGGTTATTGTGTTTACTGCAATTAAATGTTTCTCTCTGGTGACAACTCTCTGACCTCTACTTGTTTCTGGTCACACAGAAAAACATCAACATGAAATGTATACATTAGAACAGCCTTTATTTATAGGCAACAGTGAAGATGTAGTGAAAATGGTAAGAGAGACAGGGGCTATGACACAGATCTACAGACAGGATCAATTCCATGATCAATCCATTTGTCGTTATGGGGTATGCTGTGTTACCATTCAGCTGCCAGAACACGTCATCTGCAGGGTAATTTAAGACGTATGCTTTAGAAACACATCACTGCAGGTAGGGAGAAAAAGAAGGATTGGTATAGTATAGTTTTCTCCACACTCTTGTCATGCATTATAAGCTAAATTAATCTTTTCTGATTTGTTTAAAATTGACTTACGAAACCCTGGTAATCCTGGCTGATGGTCCACTGCTGGAATGGGAGTGATTATGATAAGGGCTTGTGATCTTCAACAATTACCTCCCAGGTCTGGAGTTTTTGCATCCCAGTTGGAGATGGCAGATATCTCTGATGGCGCCACAATGGAGGGTGGGGTTGCAACATTTCTGATATAAGGCTTTTATAATCTGGAGCAGTGGGGTACATGAAATCCTACTGTAATTGCCTCCCTTCTCAAAGGTAGGTTAGAGCTAAGACATTCACCATTCTTTAGACAGCTCACAAGCAGAATGAAAGGGATTTAATTCCTATGCAGATCCTCACACGTACAGAATATTTAAGTGCAGGTGCGTTAGAATGTCTCTGGTGATTTTACAACTCTCTGTAATCAGTTACAATATGACAGCAAGAAAGTCAAACATGAGCTGATAAAGTTTGGATAAAAAGTTAGATCTGTAAACTGATATTACTGATGCCTTTAACCTCAATTCCAAATAGTTGGGATGTTGTGTAAATTCTGCATGCAATGATTTGCAATTTTCATAAGCCCATACAAGTACAACATACAACAATACAACATGACTTATTTAAACTGAAAAAGTGTATCGATTTTAAATTGTTGACTGTAACATGTCTCTGAAGAAGTTAAGGTAGAGCCATATTTGTTGCTCCCTCCTCCTCCTCCTCCACCTCGACCTCCAGACTCTCTGTTGACCCCTCCTCCTATACCAGACTCACGGTCAGAACAGTGTCTCCACTGTCACCCCCCACACCTATCATACAGTAAATATCGGAGACATAAAACCACATCCGTTATGACGACTCTCACAGACAAAGGGTCCCACCGTCATCCCCCTCCCCTTCCCCCACCATGCCCACCTCCCCTACCCATCTGTTCTTTGATTTCTCCAGTGCCTTTAATACCATCCAGTTTGAGAGAGAATATCCTGAAGATACAGGTAGACTCCTCCACAGCCTCCTGGATTACTGACTACCTGACAGACAGACCACAGTTTGTACAGATGAAGGGAGTCTGAGCAGATGGTCAGCAGCACTGGAGCACCTCAGGGGACTGTCCTCTATAACCTTTCCTCTTCACCCTGTACACCTCAGGCTTTTAGTACAACACTGAGTCCTGCCACCTGCAGAAGTTCTCAGGTGACTCTGCGGTGGTTGGGTATATCAGCGGTTGGGAGGCAACAGAGTTCAGAGGTTTTTTGGAGTGGTGTAGGAACAACCATCTGACCTCAAATGTAAGCAATACTAAGGAGATGATTGTGGATTTTAGGAGAAAGAGAACTAGCCTTGACACTGCCTCCATTCTGGGAGAGAAGGTGGAGGTGGTGGAGAGTTACAGATACCTGGGAGTTCCCCTGGACAACACACTGGACTAGTAGTGCAACACAGAGGCTGTGTACAGGAAGGGACACAGTAGACTCTAATTCCTGAGGAAGCTCAGGTCCTTTAATGTTCACAACAAGATGCTGCAGATCTTTTACCAGTCTGTTGTAGCCAGTGCAGTTTTCTTTGCTGCTGTCTGCTGGGGCAGAAGCTGGGGGCAGAAGCTGGGGACTTCTCTTGAACCTTTAGAGCAGGTGGAGGTGGAGAGGAGGATGCTGCACAAACTGCTGAGCAGTTCATGGAGAACAGCTCACATCCTCTCCACAGCTACTGGTCAAACAGCGGAGCAGTTTAAGTAGGGAAGGTACAGGAAATCATTTGTGCCAACAACCATCAGAATACACAATGACTCTCTTGCAGAGAGTCAGAGTCTACTACAGCCTGTTTAACTATATGTTATTAAGACACATTTCTATTCATTAAGACACATTTCTATTCAAGTTTGATGATTGTAACTATTGTGTACTGTGTTCTTCTTCGTAATGTGTTTTGTGTATTGTCAGTGTGTAGATTTTCTGTTACTGAATCTTCTGTTTTTCTGTGTAATGGCTGCTGCAACACCAGAATGTCCCCCCTGGGGATCAATAATAAATAAATATCTATCTACCTAGCACAGTGAAGCATCCCACATCAGATCATATTATGCGCAGGCATTAACAACATGACAGCTTTCCAAAGTCACTACTATATTTTAACTAAAAGCATAACATTTTGCAATAATAATCAATAATCAGTACTGCTCAAAATGCACAGTCTTTTTAAAGCACAGTCTTGTGCTTCGATGGCACAGGTATTACATATTACATGTACATTAGCTTGTACATTACTTCAACCTGACATGATAGGGACCTCAAATCTTCACCAGAGCTGTGCAGGTCAGTCAGAGGCCTCTGCAGTGCTATGATGCCATTCCAAGGTTGCAGGCTTCATAGGCAGAACTCAGTAAATAAAATGATGTACAGTAGTGTAACAATGATTACAATTATTTGTCTAATTTGTTTAATTGACTATTTATAGTTTTAGATCATGTACTTACAAGCACCACTGTACATGTAATGCATACTTTATTTAAGTATATGTTGTCATAATTCTAATGTGTGTGTTACCTGAGGGACTGGAGCTCATACTGGGCTACCTGGGTCTACCCAAAGCCTTAGAGATAGAAGAGTTGCGATACTGAGGGGTCAGAAATGACAACCTTTATTATAAAATAACCAGATTTGAAAAATGAAGTTTTTCTGGCAAGCACATGAAAACATGTAAAACATAAGGTCAGTATACTGCAGTAGTCGTAGTTAAATTGAAAATATAACATGTCATAATCCTAGATAATTTCAACTCAGTTACCTTAGGTAAAATGTGTTGAAAACACCCCAAAAACTGTTCTATTAGAGTAGAAATGTTGACACCCAATTCAGTTCAATTAATAATAACAATAACAACTGATACTTTAATTATGCCCTTGGGGAAATTCTTTGGACAGGTTGCCCCTTTGAGGCACCAAAGGTTCAGAGTTCAGTGTTGTGTCCAGGGACACTTCGACATGTGGCCAGGTATCAGGAAAACCTGTCATGATCCCCGGTCCTGTTTCCTGCCATGACCATATTTGGTTAATTGCTCCCTCTCTGTTCTCTTCTCTGATTACTAACCTGTTCCACCTGTGCTGGTTGCTTTATAAGCTCTGTCCACAGAACTCTCCCTGCTAGATTGTGCCACTTCTTTCTGAAGACCCACCTTGACCTGATCACTGCCTGCTACTCATCAGTACCTTTGCCTGTTTACTCTTCTGATGTTACCTGAGCCTCGACCCAGGACCGGTCCCGAATCTGATCTCTGCCTACCTCATTATGGTACTGTACTCTGTTGTTTTGCCCTGCCTGAATTAAGATTTATGTCTGTACCTCTGGATATTAGTGATAAGGATTTCGGACAACCACATTAGGATTTGGATCATTGTGTGTGTTTGATGAACTGACAATTGGACTGATTATAAGTGCCAGACCACGGAACAAACCTCACCAGTGTTTTTGCCTCTCCCACCTACAAGCTGTTTTCTGGCCACCAACTACTACCTAACTGTGACTTCAGTCTTCAGTTTCCTCAGTCCAATCCACCAGCTGGAATCAGCCTCCGCCCTTCCCACCTTCTCCATCTAGTTCCTGGAAGTCAGTTACTTACACTCTCGCCAGCCACCCACCGGATCCTCTCCTTTTGGTGCATCATCCTCTGAGCAGCTCCCGACTCCAACTTACACCACGGACCCAGAAACAAACCCCTCCCCCTGGACTCCTGCTGATCCATGTCTCCTCCAACTCAGCCTCAAATTACAATAAACCCTCTTTTACCAATTCCCTGTCGGCTGATTCACTAAGCTCTCTGACAAAGCCTCACAAAATCAGCAGTTGAACCACCAACCTTGGGTTTTCATAGATGACTGCCCTACCAACTGATCCACCACCTTATTTATATAGCACCAAATCACAACAAAAGTCTTACAGCACTTTACAGTGTAAGGTTTAAGAACTTACAGAATAACAACAATACAACTCTATATATTTCTACAGAAAACCCAACAAAGCAAGCACTAAGTCACAGCACATTTGGCTGGGATGATATGGTACTATGAGGTCTTACAGTAGTCCAGTCTAGGAGTAACAAATGCAAGGATTCATTTCCTCTAAATTTTAGTACCATTTCTCAAGTGGAAGAAGGCAGTTCTAGCGACTTCTTTTACATTGGAGTTAAAGGAGATATCCTGGTCAAAGATAACTCAGAGATTCCTCACAGTAGTACTGGATGCCAGTGCTATGTCATCTAAAGTAAGTATATGCGAATATATCACATCTCTGATGTTTTTGGGTCTTATCTAAAATTAGATGTAGAAAATTGCAATTTCATTAAAGTTTGACTAATTTATTTTATCTGGTATCATAGATAAATTATACAAAAATACGCAAGTATTAAAACTAATGGCATAGTGGAGAGGTTACATTACCAGTGAAAATGTGTTCTCCTAGATACCAACAACACACGGAGATCTGGATATGCCAGTCCTGCCCATGATACACCCTTCACCCATCCCAACCTCCCTATGGTGCATCACTGTCTGTTAATGTAACGTAATGCTACGCCTGTTTGTTTGATGAATAACATGAAAGAATGATGGCCTCCTACATAATAACTCTGGCAGAAGCTGCTGTGGCTTTGAACCTCCATATAATGGATGTATGTTGCAGAGTTGCAATCAGGGATCCTTTTCTTATTGCCCCTCTATTATACTGGTTTAATCAGGAGCATCCATAATCCTGTCCCTGATGGCTCAAGCCTGCTTACACATGTACATCAGACAGTCAGGCCCAAGCCTACACTGATCTTGCCAAGAAGCAACTAGAGTCTCAAGCCCTTTTCACTGTACCAACAGAATGAAAAGAAGACTTAAAGACAGAGACAGACAGACAGACAGACAGGGAGCACAAAAAGGAAGTGACATCATCAATCTCTCTCTCTCTCTCTCTCTCTCTCTCTCATGATGTGTGTGTGCCTGGAGATTTTAGTAATGCCAATATTGCCCCAGTAAGGTCCATCCCAGCATTGAATCACTTCTTGCTGTATAACAAACAAGCAAAACATTAAACCAGTGTGTAGTTGAGAGAGATTATGAGTAGAAACAGACACAAAATTCAATTAGAGACAGAGGAATGTAGCGCTCTTTTTATTTGCACAGCTTACATGACACAGGGGCATAGTTGGGAGATACAATGTTTATAAACTCTCAACAGAAGATATCTTCAGCACTTGTTCTTTTATTTCTAGGATAGAGAAAGATAGAAAGAAAAATAGTGTCTATAAAAAATGTGAAACTGTGTTGCCTAAAACACTGACAAAAGGGGGTGCAAATTCCTAAAAATATACCCAGTTTTCTTTTAATCAAAACAATTCAAAATCATTGATTAGCCAAGACACTGAAACCACTGAAAGGTGAAGTAAATAACTTCTAGCTAATATCTTTGGAGTGGATACTGTCAAGGGTGCAATGTAGTAGGCAGCCAATGAGCAGTCGGTTCTTCTGGTTGGAAACAGAAAAAGTGTATTTCAAAACCCTAAATGATTACATGATTATCGGTTGATTGATGCCCTGCAAGGCATCTGTACATCTAGCTGTGGTTTTAGTTTTTATGAGAATGTCCACAATGACAAACCAGAAAGAGAACTGGCTGGATGGCAACACTCCCTCTTTCCTGGGTTACTTTCAGAGGCATTTTCCACTGGTACATGTATTACCCTGTGTTGAAAGTCCAGTTAATGCTCTAAAAGCTCAGCTGCAAGATGCAAAATTCCCTGATCAGTCACAGGCCTTTCCTCTACAACACACACTTTCTTGAAAAGGACGTACAGTAGTCATGTAATACCCATTCAGCACACTGGACAGGTACATACAGACAGGTTTTAGCCACAACTGGAGGGATAATGGTATGAAGCTGTTTTTCATGGTTTGGACTAGGCCCCTTATCTCCAATGATGGGAAATCTTAATGCTTTAGCCATTTGGACAATGCTGTGCTTCCAACTTGGGGAAGGTCATTTTCTACTCCAACATTACTCTAACATAACTGTGCCCCAGTCATGTTAGAGTAAAACCATGTCTTTAGTCAGGACTAAAGACATGGTTTGATGGTTTGATGATTTGGTGTGGAAGAACTTGACAGGCCCCCACAGAGCACCTTTGGGATGAACTGGAACCAAGATTGCAAGCTAGGCCTTCTCATCCGACATCAGTGCCTGACCTCATAAATGCTCTACTGAATAAATGGGCACAAATTCCCACACTCCAAAACCTAGCGAAAAGCCTTCCAAGAAGAGTGGGAGCTGTTATAGCTGTAAGAGGGGGACCAATTCCATATTAAAGTATGTGTGGTGTAATTGTCAGGCAGCAGAATACAGCATCTCATTTCAATTATTTAAACACACCCTACGCCTAGCAGTTGTTATACAGAAAACCACTGTGAAAAACAGAAAGTGGAAAACTGGGAGTTTAGTCTTATGTGAAATTCAGATTACTCATCCTTGCCACTTTGTAGGGGTGTACATATTTGGGTTGTATATTTTGATGTGATAAGGCAGTACTCATCACAGTTTTTTTTTTCCTGGGAGAAAGTGACTCCCCAGCCCTAATCTCTGCTCTTAGTTCGAACTGGAGAAATTTAAATTATGGTGAACATGAGGGTCATGACAGACAATGTAAGAGCCTGGTATAATATTATAGTGATAAATTAGCAAAGGTTGGATGAGAAATGGCTGCAGTGCAGATATTTCATTTGGGTGTGTCACATTTCATTTTTGAAGGAGCCTGGATGACAGGTACATATCATTGTAACACTTCAGTGATATGATGATGCTATTTTATTCAGCCACAGTAGCACATGGCTCATGAATGCATAAACAGGCAGACTCCAGCTGTGTCTCTTTTATCATTTTATCAGCCACTATTCCATTCATTGGGCACCAGCACTATGTAAAGCTCAGAATAATTAATTCAGTAAAATGTAAGAGGTTCGCTGATGAGTGGAGAAGAAGTGTACTTACCAGCTTACCATCGCTGCAGGACCTCCTAAGGCAGGGTCCTAAAGCTTGTCTCCTAAAAGTTACGTTCCTATACAACTAAAATACAGTCCCTATTGCGTTTTCCTTCTGTCAATATAATAACCATAAGTTTGCAATTAACTTAAATGACAAGTACCAAATGATGTTGATCCTCAACATATCAATTAAATGTCCAGAGGCAACAGATTTTTGTCTGCCAAATTATCCAATCTACAACATCCGATTTTCTTTCCCGCTAAAATATCCGAACACTATGATTCCAACTTTATTTACATGGTTGGGTTCAGGCACTCACAGCACTAGGTTAGGGTCAGGGAAAGATTGTGGGCTGGGTATTAGCGAAACATGGAACAGAGCAAGCTTAGGTGCCTAACTCCCAATATTCAAAAAACTTACAGGTTACATTCACATTTCTCTGTATGTAAAAAATCTTCACAAGCACTTATGTCTGACAAAACTAAAGCAGTTTTTTTTTAACCAGAGCAATTTTATTCCATTGAATCCATCACCCAATCATCTGATATTTGACCATGCAGTTTCTTTTCATAAGTGGGGCTGTGCAGGTACGTAGCAAATCATGAGGCAAATCATCTTGCAAATCCTATGTAGCATAATAATCTACAACTTAGATGAAGTGAATGACAACACTGATCTAGAGTTGTAGCAGTAATACTTTCTCATTATGATAACTGTCTCAGAAAATACCTGAGTTTCACAGTATTGTGGGGTATGGTATTACATAATTTTTTTAAATTACTAAATTACGAAAACTAAGTGATGGAGAAAGTATTCACATCCTTTGCTTAATTAAAAGTACTAATATCTCACAATGTAGTACAATTTGTATAATACGTATGTACACTGCACAATAATACAGGCTACTTAAAAACTTGGGAATGGGTCAATCCCGTTTCTTGGTCTTACCCCTTCCCCTTAAAACAGAGGGGTAGGGCTAAAAAATATTTCCCTAAGAAAGAGACTCTCCTGTTTATACTATGTTATCATGCAGCGTCGTTAGCTGCTACGTAACATTTGAGAAGTGTTTACAGCTTCAAAGATGCAGTTTTTAACTGTGGTAATTGCCACTGTGAGGGTTATAGGCATTTATTTGTGTTTGTTTACCGCAAAACAACAATTGCTATAGGCACAAAACTGAAATGCACTGTTTTTATCAGTGATTGTTACCACCAGAAAACAACAGAGCAGAATTATGCAGTGATATCAGACAAGTGGTAAAAAGTTATGTGACTGTAAATGTGTGGACACAAGAATATAACATAAAACAATGATTTTCATAATTAGAATTTCAAAATGTATGTAGGTGTGCAACAGTGCAGACTGATCCTGTCTGTATGTTTCACTTAAACAGTCACTTATTTCAGCCAAGATATGGGAAATTATTTCAGCAGCATATTTCATGACCTATATCAACTGTTCATGTTCCTTCCTTGTCGATTAAAGGTACAAACAGGACACATACTTTGGGCAAAGATGTTTGATGAATTTCAACTTTTGTAAACCACTTCACATCCACATTTTTTGCAAATTAGATGGCCGTCCTTGAGATTGACCTCACATTTCTTTTTGGGATATCCACAAATGCCACACTGCTAACTTTCCTGTTTCAAAACTACCGAGGCTTTTCTTCCATTGTCTTCAACTTTACTTATTCATTTCTATGTGAGAGCCCTGTGTGCACATGGCCTGCAGTCTCATGCCCTTTTATTTAATAAGCCATTTACCTATGCTAAGCAGGAACAACTATAATGTTCCTTCAACTTGTGGGGAGACTGAGCATCATCACTATAAGTACAAAAGTGGAAGATCAGATTATATATCATGGCAAGTTTATGCAGAAAATCAGGATACTGCAAACAGTGCTATTACTTTTTCTTTCCACTGTATGCAGGTATACCATTTTAATGAGTATCAGGATCAGTTACACAGGTGACAGGTGAGTTAACTATATACTGTTTTTGAAATTTCTAATAAATTGTCTATAGTTGATTTGAAGCTTGAAATTGACTTGAATTGGTAATTTGTTGTTTACATTTAATAGCTGTATATTAAATTGTTACTGCCAGTGATCAGTTCTGAAAATGTAGCACCATTTATGGTAATACAAGTAATTTATATGTATGCTTTTTGCTGTGTGGATACTGTGGAGCATAGGCAAATTATGTTGCTTTTTAAATTTTAGCTGTTCAGCGTGGCTGTCAGCTCAGACATGTTGACTCAGACATGCTGAAGTTGATTTCCACAATGAGGCTGATTGAGTCCCTGGTGTCGGAGCTGGGAGGTTAGCAAGACACCGGTCGTCCTCCCAGCTTAATTTCAAAGTGCTACTGAAGTGAGGAGATTAGAATGAATGGGGTGGGACTGAGGGGGGCAGGGTGTGAGAGTAGGGCGCAGAACAACAGAGACTGCTACACAGCAGTAATCGTACGTTCAGGGGACTGCTGCGATAAGACATAAAAGACACCAGACTTAAGGAAAACCCTGACACCAACTGAAAGACTGTGGAAGGTGAACGCAGCACAAGTTGGGGTTAAGGGGGGGTGAAGTGGTAACAAAAAGATTTTATGTCTCAATTTCTTTTGTTATCTACAAAGATAAAATACAGATGCAAATACATAATACAGCAACCAACAACAGCAGCTGGGGAGAAGGGGAAGGAGGAACTAGCTATTTATTTTATATTTATCCTTTGGTCTGCCTTACACTGCTCACACTGCTTAAGCACTAAGCACTCACTACTTACAAGCTGATATTATTAGCTAATCATAGCAATCTGTCCTCTCTAAGCTGACTGTAGAAGGTGCAATCCTCTCACTGTGATGTTCAGACAGCTGGAGCCCAGGTACATAATGTATTCTAGAATAATTATGGGATTTAGGGAAATATTTTGTAAGTGCTTTTCATTGTGACAGTGTTTGACAAAGCACTGCTCCCAGTGCACAATAACCCTGGGTCTGGGGAGTGGCGACTTGTCCTTTAATCACTGCATTCCTTGTAGCGCTCCTTCCACTGTCAGAATGACGGGATTCATACTGAACACAATTTTAATTTTTGCTATTCCTGTGATGACGCAATTGATTAATTGTTTTCCTAAATATTTGCTACAGTTTTTTTGTTTTTTCTTTGTGAGTTGTTGATATGACATCCTTGAATACAGCTGGAATCAACATATTCAACTTCCATTGCGAATTAGGTGTATTGGCAAAATGTACAAACTTTGAGCTGTTTCCATCCATTTTCTATACCACTTTATCCCTATAGGGGTCACGGGTGTGCTGGAGCCTATCCCAGCTGTCATACAGGTACACCCTGGACAGGTCGCCAGTCTATCGCAGGGCCACATATAAACAAACAACCATCCACACTCTCACCTACAGGCAATTTAGAGTCACCAGTTAACCTAACTGCATGTTTTTGGACTGTGGGAGGAAGCCAGAGTGCCCAGAGAGAACCCAAGCAAACTCCACACAGAAAGACCCTGGCTGACCTGGTAATCGTACCCAGGACCTTCTTGTGAGGCGACAGTGCTAACCACTGCACCACCATGCTGCACTTGTAATGAACAAACAAGAAAAAAATTAAACAGCTCAACAGAGCACCCTTGTGCTGTTATGACCTAGTGGTACAGTGTTCTTGGGGTTGAATGCCTCATCTTTAGTCTTCCAGAAATACCTCTATAGTATGGGCTTCCCCATACTATAGAGGGCAACCTTTCAGTCCAGTGTGAATTAAATGTCATTTGACTGTAGACAGTGACATTGGTGTTCCAGCAGCTTCCAGTTCATAGCAGGCTTGGATCCACTTCCAGACCTTGGCAAAATGGCTTAGCGCTGAACTCCTTGGAATTTCCCATTGTACTGTGTTGTTCAATCCAGTGACTGCTGTCAAACAAGCCCTTTTAATGTTGGCACAGAGAAGCTACCAGCTGTGGTAAATCATAGTCACAGACAGGAAAATAGAGGCAGTGAACTTTGTCAATTTATGACATTTCAGAACCTTCAGCAGTACCAAATAATTTAAGTAGGTGTATTTACATTGTATGATTTTGATCGTGTGTTGATTTCAGAAAACCCATAACTTATTAAAACATGCACAAAATTCTTGAAACATGTCTGTTTCATACGAGTGATTTGAATTATGTGTCACCAAAATTATTGTAGTTAGTCAGTTATGCAATGACATTTTGGAAAGTACTGGCAGTATGCCTGAATATGTAGTTACTGGATTCATGTTTAAGCCAATGCATTTTGGAATGTGTGGGGGATGTTGGGTTTTCTATATCTATATCTTGTTTAATATTATAAATAAACAGTATTGAAATCTTTTGATGAAAGCATAAGATAAAAACTGTATATAGTTGCACATATTTTCCATATAATTCTGTAAGTTGTTAACATTAGCATGTAAAGTGCCTTGCAAAGATATTTATTGTATTTTGGTGCTATTTAACTGAATTAAAGTCAATGAAAAACGGAAGCCAGTATAACCCTGCAGTCTTGGTCCAGTTGTAGAGCTTTAATGACATTTACAGCACTTACAGCTGACACACTGAGGAGAGTAAATGCAAATACAAAGTTCTCACAAATCTAATGCTTTACACAGGTAGAATAAATTATACCATGGCAACATACACAAATGCTAAACAGAATAACGAACAAAACAAGCAGCAAAAGGACCAAGAGGTACACAGGTAGGGTACAGGTGAGCATATCTGTACATCCCTAAAGTTCTCATTGGTCAGTGAAAAATATGTAGGCTATGTACACAAGGTAGAAGGTTGCTACAGCCAGCTTCCAAAGAGTTTCCAAGGCTCTTGTGGACATGCAATAACTGCCTCTGTTTGAAACAAAGATGTGCATCAGCATGGGAATGTAAACTCACCTAACTCTCCTTGAGTTTCATTAAAAAAAATTCATGACATCAGGACCAAACTCTGAGCTCTGTAATAGAATCACACTGAAGAAAGAGTGAGAGAAAGAAATAGAAACTATTGATTGTTTGTGTATTGTTTGTTGTATTGTCTGAGTCTGACTCCAGCCCATTAACCTTAGTGGTTACCACTGGTGAGCATAGTTCAATGACTGTGGAGAGCATAGAGAAGTAGAATGGCAATGAGCTTTTCCTTTGGTCTGTACTTTTTATGTAATAGTGAGGGGAACTGTTTTGAGGTTTACATCAGTGCATATGAGTGGAATGGAGCGGTGAGAATTTCTGTTTCTCGCAAATCATTATCACTCAGTTCTTAACTTAGATTGCATCTCACGCCACTCAAATGGGACCCTCTTATTCAAAAAAGGGAAAACTTTTGCATGTACTTTACTTTGAGCTTAAGCTGTAGCATAATATATATAATAAATGAATTAAAAACCCACACTCCCAATTTTTGCTTGAACAGAGCATTCTGCATGGGCATGCTTCAGGCTCATGGTACTGTGAGTGGTACTGGGGCAAAATTGGAGGAGACAGGGCAATGCTCCCTTCTCTTTAAAAAAGCAGCTTTGCGTTCTGTCCAAACTCTACTTGCTTATGTTCCCCACTTGTGTTCTGCTTCTCTGACTTATTACATAAATTCCCCTTATGAGTTGAGAGTAATTTACTGCTTATGTAAATACATTTTGATTAATGTGATTTTAATTATTAGGAATTATTTTGATGTGTTTCAATTATTAACACAATGACCAGGTATAAACACTGCACATTTGTTTTCTTAGAAAATTGTTTCTAATCACTGTGCAGTTTTGTCATTGTTCTGCAGAGAAACAAAACACATCCTTAACATATTTCTCATCTTCATGCTGAAGAGTGTTATCTTTTAATCTTGCATAGGAAGTGGAAGAAGAAATAAAAGAAATGGAAGAAATAGAATAATCTGTACTGATGCATGTTGTGTGGAAATGTACAGTATATTATACAGAATAAGACAACAGATAAACACAGAGAAACTATAGTTTTGGCATTGGCAGCAAAGACCAATAATAACAAGTTAAGACAGAAGTAGATTGGAACAAAAGGAAGCTTCTTTTACTAAAATGTGATAAAGCCCATTATTTGAAAATCTACAAGATCTAAATTTACCGCTTTTCCTAAAACTCCAAACTGCCTGTTGAAACTCAACTCTGTTGGGTTTCAACCTACACCAACACACCTAAAACAAATACACAATGACTATGTGAATCTTTGGATTTTGGACATTGGCATTAAATTGCGTCTCTGCAACCACCCCTAGTCATACGTTAGTTGTCATGAGCAGATTATGACAGTAAATATTTTGCAGGTATGGGCATTGATATGAACACCTCAAGAGAGCCGTTCACCTGAGGATATTGCCTCAGGATATTGGATAAAAGACATGAAAGATTGTGACTGTTTGTGTTTTATTAGCCTAGAAATATTGTGTTTGTTGATATTTATGACTTTGATGTTTATGACCAATTTACGCAGAAAAATCTGAAATTTGCAAGCCAGACTACTTTCAAAAAGCAAATCATTCCTTTAAAAACACTGTTAGTCCATCAGTAAGTGCTGGATTGTCAAATGGTCCACTTATAATGGTAGATTGTTGATGCTGGCTTGTCATATATGTAGCACTGACCAGGGCATGTTCTTCAATTATTTACTGTATGGCAGGTCACTGAATCAAAATAAATTAAAATTAAAAGAGGACTTATACTGTTTGGTACCAAGCTGCCCAGAGACATGTCCAGCTCCAACAAAGCAGCGACTGTCACATATTTGCTGCTCATTCTGGAGTATGTCTGACCCCCAATTACTTCTGAAGCGCCTGAGGAGGTCTCGTTGCAGAGAGACTGCATTGTCAGAACAAAGATATCTCTTGAAGAATAGTTCAGTTTGTCCAGATCAGTATGCTACCATGGTGTTTATCTACTTATAAATACACAATTTCGAAGGCTGACAGTTTTTTAAGCTTGTGTTTATAAAGTTGGTCAGTTTCACACTAACAAGTACATTTCTTTGGGCTGGCCCAACATTTTATATTTCTAATTGTAAAAATCATTTTTAAAAATTGGAAGACTAAAACTCAGGACGAGTCTGTCTGTTCCAAAACAGCTGCTGAAATTCTTGTTTCTGTTGATCTCTGGCTTAAATTCCCTCCACCCATCTGAGATGCTGTGTGTGTGTCAGCAGTCGACACACTTAAATTTGAGGTAGCATGTATGAGCCATAATCAAATCACACATGAAGTTGTCTGACAACACAATCAGAAAAAATATGTCAGTTGGCTGAGTGACTCTGTACACTGTATGTGATTATGAAGACCACTTGAAGCCTGCACACACTTAATGACTGTACAGCTGATGATGAATGTTATTTGGTAGCGAAAACTGTTTGGACCTAGATACTTCCAGTCATGCTTCGTCTCTGCTATCGGTCAGCACAGAAAATCCTTAATTCTGTAACCTACAGTAACTACTATTACCTTAGTTTTTCCCATGTAGGCTCTACTATCTGCATTGCCCGTGCCTCTCCATTAAGTACAATCTGCCAGTTGGTGACAATGTTTGTTTTGTCACAAGAACATGTGTGAGCAGACAATACCACAAATCCCACTGTTACTGGATTTTCAGAACTGTGTACTGCCAGAATATCACATCCTTACTCCCCAATCTAGAAGTGTGTGCTGCTACCAGACTGTCAAAGACTAGAAATTTGTTATCTTTGGTGAAAACTGCTTTTAAGGGTGAACAGTCTTTGAAACTATTAACTTGTCTTTAAGCTTGTGCAGACCTTTTGCAGAGTAAAGATGATGTTCCTTTAAGGTGAGTTCAGACTGAGTGCAAAGGAAATTTTTTCATCTAATGTCAATTCAATGACACAATGGAGGCAATTAAATTGAATTCCCCCTCAGTACAAATACACATCCAAGTTAGTTAAAGGCCATATAACTAATTTCAGATGGCCCTTTAAGAACCAAAACAAAGTCAAGACTATACCACAGCATCACTCTTAGCACCTCTATGTACCATAAACTGGTAGCTAAGTGACAGTGACAATACAGCAGCACTTCAGCATCATAAGCTGTTTTCAGACATACACTGAAAGCCTGAACACATCTAGATATTAGTGAGCTTCATGTGAGAACGCAAATGGCTCAATGGTAACAAGACTTTATCCTGTGAGCCCTCTACAATTTTCAGAATTTTTTTGTGTGTTTTCCGGTGAGTCACATCATTCCTCCTTCACACAGATGCCCCTGCCACCTGCTGAAATTGAGCAGTTTCTCCCCACTTAAGAATGTGTCTGACACCGACATTCTCTACACGTGACACCACAACTCTGCACAATGTCCTGACCTGATTCTCCTGACATTTTGAGAAATTTCTATGTGAAAACTACTATAATGTCCAGGGCCATTGTTTCTAGAGGATGTGTGTATTTTGTTGTGTCTGTTTTGATGAAAAGACAGCAGTAACAGTCTTGTGGCTAGTGGTATTTGGCTGAGTGCAGGCATGGAAATTCTAAACAAGTAAGTCTGTTTTCTGTCGTTTAAATGAAAGACAGAAGAGATTTATATTTAGTGGCCCCTAAATAAGTGAAATTATTATTTTATTTACATTTTTTAAGTAGCAATACACAATTATCTTTGTAAAGTGACACTATGGACAGAATTGCACAACACATCAAACATCATCTGGTCCAAATTAAAAAGTTATGTCTGTTCATTTCCTTTTCCTTAGACATATTTTCAGTCTCCGAAGACTTTTATTAAATGTTAAATCCAATTATACATGATGCACACAGCACGACCTATCATGGCTGCTAACCTACTCCCAACCCACATCATCACGTCAGGAAGTTTTTTAAAAGGTGACAGACGCACACTGCCAAGATGGGAGAGATTGCTATTCCTATTATATTATAATATTCCTATTACATTAGAATCCACAGAGCTGTTAGAGAGCTGTGTTAACTACATGGTCAGACCCACAACATGGCATCTACATGTTGCCAGCACAGGTTTGTAGTGTCACTTGTGCATTTCTCCCATTTTTACTGCGTTGCTGATGATGCCACATGCAAACCTGCATATATCCGCCAGGGGCAGTGCTTGATTTAAGAGTCTCCAGGAACATTTATGCAGTTGTAGCTGCTGTTTTCATAATGGTACAGTCCATCATGCAATCAGTATCATCATTCCCACATGAGATGACTCAATTCTTTCCTCTCACTTTGTGCCAAAAAAAGGCAGTGATAAAGAGCTCAGGTTTATGTCGTGACATTTTCAATAAAGTTTAATCGAATAAGCTGGTCGTATCCTCAATGTTTGCAAAAGCATAGAAAAAATAGCTTTATTTGTTGTGAATCTGCAATGAATGGAGTAGGAGAAGGGGTAAAAGGAATAAAATGGAGCTGCAGATGGCTGAATGATGCAGATCACAGTGCGTCAGTTCTCCAGTGATGATATTATATCTATATATCTATTATATCATTAGTATGTACCCTGACCAGCCACAGCACCAGCCTTTAATGCTGTGCCTGATTGGTGTATGCTACAGTTGGTGTATACCATAACATGTTTTTATCACTTCTATCATGTTAAAACAAAACTTTATTTTTACAGCAGCTGTGTGAAATTGAATGTTGTAACTGCTCACCTAGCAAAACAGCTGACCAACATTTTTGACATACTAGAATGCCATCTGAATGTCCTGGATTAACTGGAGTGAAAATGGTAGCGGCTAAGCTAATTCAAAGTAACTAATCATAGGTGTAACTTCTGGTGTGTGGCTGCAGCAGGCCTCTCTATGACTTCTCTGAGGGTCCCATATTTGTTCAAAATAAAAATATAAGGGTTTGGAGGCCGTGAAAACAACAATAGACAGTCTACAGTCTCCCTAGAATAACAACATAAGGTGTATATATAACCAAAAAACATGAAATGAATTAGAACAGCAGAGAAATAATGTGCCATTTCAGATTTAATTTCTAAATGTGTAAAATATTACTTATGGGACCATTAAATATTAGTTTTATCTACACAAATCAGTCTGAATGCACTATTTAGGATGATAGTAATGCATAATTTTGTTAACCATAGAAAAGGAAAGTTTTATGTTCTTACTGTGGGCATGGCATTATCACTTCATAATAACATATGTCCCAAGGTATGTGAACAATCTTAGCAAATCACAGGTTGCACATAGTATAAATGAACTGGCTTCACATAGGAATATTTTCTATCAGTAGTTTATAGTTATCCAATAAAATAAAGTATAGTGATAGTGTTTGAAAAAATTGGTGCAGAATCATTAAAAAACATATTCCTAAGAGTTGAATGCTTGTGGATTTGTTTGGTCCCATGGGGAATGCTTAAAGCTTCAAATATTAAACCCTGGAGAATCACTAACATAACAAAGTATAAAAGTTAAATATAAGACCCATGTACAGTATAGTCAATCTATGACATACATACACACACACATGCTCACTGGGAGATTTGTATGAACAGTTGCAGAAGGTGTGGGATGTGCTGGTGACAAGGCGTCATGTTGTTTAAATATGTTAGGTGAGTGCTAATATGCCTGGCCAGTCTCTACTTGCAGTAGTCCCAATACAGCTGAGTGGTCAGTCAGCTTCATCCTGCGCTGACTGGACAGGCTGACATTCTTTGCCAGGTAATCCACAGCAGCAGCAGCGGCTGGAGAGAGTGGGAGACAGGAGGAGAAATTAATAGTCTGATTTTCTATTAGAATCTTATCTGCTACTACACTTGATGCTGAAATTTCTATGTAAACTTCCATTTCATTTTCCTTTTTTGCGAGATTGTATTTCAAACAGGATATATATAGCAGCAGACCAACTTAATGTATTATTTTGCACAGCATTTATTTGTTTTTGTTGGTCATGTCCATAGCTTTTAGGAACCCTGCCATTATTTGAATACCAGCTATAGAAAAATGTATTAAAAATGTCCATATATGTTTGCAAATTTTTACTTAATATTATTTATTGTTCATTTACCACCAGCTTATAACAACTACAACAGGATGCAGGTTTTGTTTAGACAATTGAAAGCTTTTGCTATTTGTTCAAGGAAGATGGGGCTCATGGCTCGAAGCTAAATTAGTTTGATTTTTCAGTATGCAACCAAATCCATTCTACTGTCTACTATCCCTCCTTTGTCCATACTAAACCTAATTAATGAAGGTAATGAAGAAATGTGTGACCCAATACAACTGTGTGTCTCATTGATTTACTGTATTTTAACACTGTTTGGACATTGGGATTGTGTTGTTAAATTTCACATGTTGTGTAGACCTGTGACATCATCATAATTGAGGTACCTGACCAATTAGCAAGTACTTAGCTGGTCTTCATTAGCTGTTGTCTTTTCTCATGCTTCTAATAGGTTTGTATGTGCCAGTCTGTATGTGCCTCTGCCTGCTCCTGATGATAGTTTTAAAGTTTTAAATACAAAATTGTTGCCTTGCCTCTGTCCTTGTTTGAGTAACTTTACCCTGACATGTCTTGTACATTATTAATAGATATCTGGGCTTTTAGAGGATTAAGGTGTAGTAGGGTTTGAGAATACTTGCACATACTAAGACACATTTGCTACTTATGGGATTTATTTACAAGAAATATAGTATATGGAACATTGCCACACTTGAATATACTAAAATATATATATAAAATACTTGAAATGTATTGTTGTAAAATGTTGACAATGACACTGACTGACAGGAGGACACTGGCCTCCACATACAGAGAGACAATAAGGCAGGTAGTCACAAGAATAACTGTGGCTGTTGAAAAGCTGGCATTATTGCTTGGCTTCTTTTCTTTTTGAGTGATAGATGTTGCTCCTCCTAGGCTCAACTGATGATAACGTCTCTTTTATAGGGCCAGAAAGAAGAGAGTTGACAGTACATATGATGTGACATGGTGTGTGTGTGTGTGTGTGTGTGTGTGTGTGTGTGTGTGTGTGTGTGTGTGTGTGTGTGTGTGTGCTTACTGAGCAGGGGGAGTGTAAGACCTGTCAGTTGGGATGCTAGCGTGCACAGAAAGGAAGCTGTCACTCTGTGTTTAGTAATGAGAGCACCTATGGGTGGGCAGGTCTGTCAAGATGCCAGTCATCCAGAAGGCTAGTGGGGGTGTGTGTGTGTGTGTGTGTGCATGTGTGTGTGTGTGGTATGTTTGTGTTTCAAGAGGGTTTAGCGAGGCCCTTTAAAGGAAGCTGTTTTTCCTGTCATCCAGGTTTATACCTTAAATCCCTGTTGAGCACTCACACTGAGAGTCCTCTGCTTCCAAGATAGAGCCTGATAACACACACTAGCATGCATGCACATATGCACACTCACACACCTCTGGTGTTTTGACAGTATGCACTTTATTCTGTCAGTAGCCTCCTGAATTAGAACAAGAGAAGATTCAAATGTCTTAAGTAAAATTTTAAGTTAAATCTGTCTGCAGAGGGAGAAGTGGGTGTAAAAGGGCCACAGCCAAACCACAATTTCACATCACAGAGGATCAGATATAGGATCAGAGATATATTTGTTATAGAAATGCATTTTGCTTTCTTTTATACAAATGCCCTTAGTATACAACCTATAAACCCCACTGACCAAGTAATTACTGTATATTGTTAAATTAACTAATTTACAACATTTAGTGATATTTTAAATGTTCAATTCAATTCAATTCAACTTTATTTATATAGCTCCAAAGCACAACAAAAGTCATCTCAAGGCACTGTCTATGTTCCTGGATAAAATAGCAGCTTCAGCAGGTCAGGG
>OMLM01004520.1:10156-21964 GCA_900302695.1 Helostoma temminkii | reverse complement strand
GACATCAAATTGCGAGCCAGAGAGCTCCACCATTCCAAAACAGGCTAAATCTTCCTCTCACAACAAACCAGAGGAGGAATGAAAGTGCAAGAGGAGAAATATGTCCTGCTTTACGCCTGTGATGTGTTGATGTGTTGGGGTCACTGTAGGAAGTAATAGTTTCATCTTCAGTGCTGGGTCAGTGAGTTGTCTGACCTGACAGAAATGGATTAGTGGCCCAGCATCACTGACTGCCTGTGTGGAAAAAACTACTCACTACTTAGAGCAAAATAGATTTATAGGAATTTGTCAAAAAGTGTGGTTTAAAATAAAAAGCTTTATTTTTGCAGGCTTTCGAAGGGGGAGGGAAGTTGTAGCAACACTGATGGTAAACCTGTGAAAAGGGTTTCTATTTACACATGCAGTGGCATCACAGAGATGGCATGCCACACTGTCATTTTGTCTTTCTGTCAATAAGACTTGGAATTGGCTGCACACTCCACATGAAAGTGAGCCTCTAATTCTTTCCCATTCAATTTGAGAGGAGGAGGTGCAGAAATGGCTTGTGTGAATTACATTCCAAATGCAATATAGCTGCTTCAAATTGAATTATTGCCTGTCAGACATACACGTGGTCTTCCTGCAATTTTGAAGTGGGATCTTAGGAAATTTGCCCTACATTGTTATCTCATGTAAATTCCTGGGAAAATGATGAAAGGGTCAGCAGTAGTGAACCCATGAAAAGCTTGAGTTGGCACTAGGAGCCATTCACAACAGGGTGAGAGGACAATAAACATAGAATGCAGCATTCACTGCATGTCGGGAATGAATAGTGTTTCAATCTGATGAATTTACTGCTGCTGTTTTGGTGTAAATTTGATAGGATTTCTTTCACAGTCAACTCAAACATTAATGCTCTGTCATAACATATAACAGTAGATGGAAAAAGCTGCCCTACCGCTCTACAGTATGGTGCAGCCATTTAAAATTATATTTTCACCATTTAGAAAGAAAATAGTAAAAATAAAAATGTACAAGTTTGCTATTTATAGAAGTATCTATTTACAGAAGGGAGCATACATAATTTGCTAAAGAACAAAGTGGAGAGTCTATTGTATACTGTATGGTACCAAAATAGTTAAATTTGTAGAACATGTGCTGTATAAAAAGTTATTTTAATTTGTTTTGACTCAGAACCACCAGCAATATTCTTTGTCTCTTGGTGTGATTTTGGCAACCAGTTGATCCCATTTTCTCAGTGATAGCGTCTGTTACAGCCAAAACATTGGTAATGATTAAAGAACGTGAACATCAGCGTTGTTAACATGCAGAGGAAATGTAAGCATCAAAAAACTTTGTTCCTTCCGTTTGCATCCCTACACACTGAGCCATCTCATCCTACCTCTCTACCATCATGATTTGACCTCTCTGTTCAGCTTCTAACACTTTCAAGATGCAAGTGATCTGCACTGTCTACATGAACCACAGAGACCAACAACAACAACACAACCCACAATACTCAACTAGCTACAATGTAATGACAACCAGTTTTTTTGCTAATTTAGTCAGTAAATATTTTTGCTGTGCCTTTTAGCCTTTTAAATTGATAAACTTGCAATAGCAATCACATTATGCCACTGGTATAAGATGTTTGCTGATAATGTGGTTGTTTATTTTCAGCAAACCCAGCAGCAGAAACCTGGAAATTCTGTCAAAAGAGAAAAAGTCAAACATATTAAAAAGAGCATTCATTCTTGACTCTATGTGGCGTTTCACATGGTTGCTCAAGTAAGGCACCTTCTTTAAGGCTGGGGATATATACTTGGACACACACGTAACCAGTGTCAATTTGGTGCATTGTTTGTGCACATTCTCAGAAGTTAACATACCACATGCAAGATGCAATCCTGTGCAATGCAATGCAGTGCTTGAGCTAGGGGCCTCCCATACTATTTATGCTGTTGTTGCTGCTGTTTTGCAATCCGCCATGCAATCAGTAACACTGTTACAGAACTTTTCCGCAACTTTCTTTGCACTTAAAATGCACTTTCAAAAAAAAAAAAAAAATGTAAATGTTACCTCATCAGATGATACCATGTCTTTCCTCTTACACTGTGCAAAAAACAAACTGTTCTTCTGCTTCTTATTTAAAGGGAAGTTTATGAATAAGAGACTTTTTTTTCAGCCTGGCAGAATTAGGCCCTTGTCTGCCCCATGTGGCTGACCTTTTCAGACACAGGTGTTTTTCACACACAAACTATGCAAGGAAACCTGTAAACAATGGTGCAGTTGACGCAGCCTTAACCTACATGCATACATTGGTCTACAGCAGATATAAGTTAATGTTACCAGCGTCCTTACCTGTGGAGCAAGTCCGTTGCTGACAGGATTGACATGGTTGCTAGGTGCTGCAGAGCTCATGAAAGTGTCAGAGTAGCTGGAAAAGCCATGACGGTTGGAGGCCAGACCATAGGTGGAGCTGCTGTCTGTACTGGATAAACTCTGGTGCATGGTGGATGGAGGTAACGGTTGGGGACGGTGAACTGTACCACCATTGTCTGAAGAGCAAAACAGCACATTGCTGAATACCTACAGATATTCAGTACCCCTGCACCTCTGCATCAACTGAACCATAGTCTGTTGTCTGTTACAAATAAGACACAGATCTATTTGTTAAATTGGTCCAGCATCAAAATAGGACTGGATCTAGTCTAGCAGTTTTACCCTGCAAGCATTCTGGATAGCAATAATTGTAACAACAGCACAGTAGCAGGTGAGCACAGTGAGAGTAGCATGTGAGTGCAGTATGGACTTGACTGATTTGTCCTGTGTGAAAGCTACACACAGCTACAGCACTGTATTCAGCTAGAAGCTTCTCAGTTTAGCCACTACCCTTAATGGTTAAAAATACTAATTTGTCCACTGGCAGACCTGTTGTCTGTTAACTGTTTTAGCTGTAGTTGATGGTGATTATGGAGGCTAAACAATCAGAGTTGGCAGTTATGAATTCAAATTTTATGCAAATAGCATCTGAAGCAGCTGATGGAGGGCTAAGATAAATCTGAGCTGATAGAAGAGATGAACTTAGACAAATCTAAACAACTATGGGTGTTCAGATTTTTAAAATGCACTCAGTACTGTGTAAGTTAGAGTCTACTGGTGCAGCCAACTGGTATTTTGTTATTAACTTGATAGAATGATTAAAACTCCAGCTAGAGGCATCAAAGAAGCAGCTTTTCTTAGAATCATCTTACTGGGCATCTTGGGTTGTACATGTGCCAACAAAATTTGTACATGGTTGTTTGTTAATCAAAATAGTTTCCAATTCAAATTCCAATTTCTCCTTTTTCTTGTTTAGCTTCTTAAGAAAATATGTGCCACAGTTCAGTGTTTTCAATAGCAAAGTTTTGAATCTCTAGCATCATAAAATAAATGTCATGTAGAACGTTACAGTTCACCCTTATGCAGAGTTCCACAGAGAATCTGTACATATTAGTAAAAAAGTGTGCTACCTTGGGGCAGTGTGTTGCTTGCGTAGCTGGAGTCTGACAGCTGGTATGTAGGAAGTGTTGGCATCCCTGTGGGAGGAAAACCGCCTGGTAACAGATGGTTAAATGCTGCAAGCTGATTTGCTCCTGCTTGTTTTCGCCACCTAGCCCTTCGATTGCTGAACCACACCTAAAAAAAAATATATATATAAATATATATATAAGTTATTAAACTTTTTGTCTTTGTGTTTTAATAAATGCGTTAGTTGGTGGATATGTTGTTACATTAGTGCTACAGGTTCATTTTGTAAATAAAAAAACACGAAGTGTGTAATGCAATGTTAATCACATCAGTGTAGGGGTGGAGGAAATGGTATATCACTGGAGTGTGTGTGCACTTAATCGTGTATTTTTCATCGCTTGCAGACAGCTAAATGCAGTGCTATAGGATGAATAGAGACCAAAGATGAGGGAGAGGAGGAGCTAACATCCCACAGCTACATCCTTCTTATTCAGTAACCAAAGTTCAACTCTTTAGAAACCAAGACCACTCTCTTTTACTGAGAATTACACATTCTCAGTGTATGTCCACTATGTTAGACATACAGGTAACTGCAATTTTATCATGTGCTTCATTTGAATCAAGCCATACAGAACCACACTAGTGTTAATACACACAGAGACACACACCACACATCCAGAGTCATAGCAAGAATCTGTGTATTGCCTCAAGCTTTTCATCTGCTTACTGTCTCCAGAAATCTTCCTTTTTCATTTGGGGCAAATGAAAACATGCCTTTCAAGTAGAGAACATCATTTGGATTTCTATTTCTGTAGAGGGGACTCAAATAATTAGAACAGGTGTTGTTGCCCAGAGGTATTACTGCAAAAGAAGAAGAAGAAAAAGTAGAGTCTGACTGATCAACTCAACAGTCTAACTCCCTCTGCAGGACAGCACAAACTGTGAAGCGAAGCACATGACCACAACCTCAGAAAACATTTGAGAAAAACATTTCAGTATCTCTTTCATTGTATAGTTGATTTATAAAAGCATCTATGAACACATTTGTGTTTATATGTAAGTTATGCAATGATGTTTCAAACTCTTCAAACACAAATTGTTTTGAAAAATAAACACATATTTCTAAATTAAATTTCATACTCTGGGAGTAAAGTACACATACTAGCCTGGAGCTCTTTCCAGACTGAAACTCAAAAATATACAGTGCTTTGAAAAGTACTTGCCACCTTACTTTAAATGATTCAGATCATCAAACACATGTTAATATCACACAAAGATTACCTGAGTAAATACAAAATACATATTCAAATAATGTCCTGTTTTCACAGAACAATATCTCCAATGTGAAAAATAGAGTAACTAGATAAAGTAGAACAAATCTATATGTAAGTACAGCACGTGAGCAAGCTTACTGAGGTACATTCTACCCCTGACAAGAGAGACAACAGGACAGTGCAAGTTGATGAAATATCTTTGCTTGTATATGTTTTGTTATATTTGCATCAAAGTGCTGCATTTATTTGTCTAAGAACCAGTTCTTACAGAGAATAGTATATATTAGTGTGCAAATAGCAGTACAATAGTATCCCTCGGTTAATAAACCTCAGTGTACATTTGCTGATCTTAGAAACGGCTATTGGATTAAACTGGTCACAGCTGAAGATCTGACTTTGGACCTGCCATCAAGTTTGCTTGGTTGCCTATCAGTCTTGATGATTCATAGAAGTGACAGTACATAATTAACTGCTGAGAAGTTGATATAGATGAGTGACATGTAAGCTCTAGAGTAAAACCATGAGTTGCAGTTTTATCTACTGTACTTTAACTGTTCCTTTTTTAATTTTCTACTGAAATCGGTGGCAGTGGATAAAGGATGGCCAGTGTATCAGGGCTAAGTGTCATAATGTGGCCTGGTTTTCCATGCCATGCTGGTTTCTCACTCTCTTTTGGGTTTCCTGAGTCTGGATTGATCCACGTTGCTGTTGAGGATTAAAGCCCCCGTGGGACAGCCCAGACTCTTATGTGATCTGCTGTGAATTTTACAATGAGTGGTGGGCTTGAAAGTGGTGGGAAAAACAGATTCCAGCCAAGATGTTGGAGAGTGAGACATTTGTGAGGAATGCAGCCCCCACCCCACTGCTGTACACCTAACAGCTGTTGTTAGTGCTCTACATTATTGTGGGTCACTGTGAAACTGTCAAAAACTAAAACTGTCAGAATCTTCAGCATTATACTGTATTAATGGGTAAATATTAATTGGATTCAGTGGGTAAATATGGAATTTGGTCTGTAAAGTTTCATGATGATGTGATATCTTGCACAACAATACAAAAACAGTAAATCCAATCATACGGGCTAACAAAGCAGCTCAAGAAGAACCAAGAAGAACCCTCTTGTGTGAATTTTTAACCAGAGCAAAAGTAAAAGTAAAAAGAAAAAACATGCACCTAACAGATCTAAAAGGAGTCTCATAAAAATTACGTTCCTTTATAACTTACCTGAAACCGCCGTTATGTTTTTGAACGTATTCATTATGTTATCAGGCAACATATGTTGTGAACGAATGTTAAGTGTCAACGTAATTGTGACCTGTCATTTACGTTCATTGTGAACATCTGATTATGTTAACAGAAAACATAATCTAGTTGCAGTACATCCCTCACAAAAATGTAACAAACCACTCTGCACTCTACCACAAAGACCAGACTCACGGAGTGATACTCATTCTCATCCTTCTGCTATGTTCTTCGATTTCTGCAGGGAACTTGTGAAGCTCTGTTATATTGAGGTTCTTGGTCACCTCTCTGAGCAAATCCTGTCTTGTCTGAGTTCTTAATTTGGTTGGAAAGTCAGCTCTAGGAAGTGTCCTGATGGTTCCAGTAAACTATAGGGCTTAACTGTGTGTACACATCCTTTCCAGACTAATGTACAACATATATATTGAATAACTGAAAAAATGTAGGTGTGTGAAATTGCTGCAAGTGGTATAAATAAGACAGCATCTTTGATAGAAATATATCCACATTATTAGGAACAAAACAGCAGGATAATAAGTGCATAGTGGAAGTGCATAGAAAGACAGAAGCAAATTCCATAATTTCAGTGTTTGGTTTTCCTTATTTTCATAAAAAATATAAAAATACTCAGGCTTATTTAGTAGTAAAGACACGCACATAAAAATCTCAATAAGCTTTTTGTCTCTTGTTGCTTAGTTTTATCCTTGTTATTTTTTAACTTTTGTTGATTTGTTGTTTGTGTGAACAGAAGTTAACACTACAGTGTACAGAAAAATAGTGAATGAAGAATAACATGAAGAAAATAATCCAGCATATCTTGCCCACCATCTGCCCAACTGACTGATGGAGGTCAGATTCAAGTACAGATGTGCTTCTATTGATGTTTTGTTTCAGATATAAAGTCCAGTTGACTGAACAGATCTATTTGGTTTAAGGCTTATGAAGATGCCACAGATATACAAAATTATGAGGCAAGATTATACAATTTACAACCCAAAGGACAGCTGAACTTGGTTTTTTGATACCAGTCCCTGGAATGTGTGTATGGTTGGTTCCAGATAGATGGATGGATTATAAATGAAGATGTCGGCAGATGGATGAACAGACATATGTAAATGTTTCTTTGTGTTAGTTGGGGCAGGAAAAGAACCAGATCAAGTGGGAGACAGGATGGTTAATAGGTGAATATCAATGTATTTACCTGCACCCTGGCCTCTGTCAGTTTGGTCCTTTGGGCCAGCTCTTCCCTGGTGTAGATATCAGGATAGTGGGTTCTTTCGAAAGCCTTCTCCAGCTCCTCCAGCTGTTCCGCTGTAAATGTGGTCCGACTCCTGCGCTGCTTTCTTTTCAGGGGGAGGTCAGGCTCTGACTCCACATCTGACACTTCATCCATCCTACTGCCTGGACCAACAAATGGACAGACACATTAGTGGTGACTCAATGTGTGAATATAACTTGATGTACTGAAGTCCAGGCTTGTACCAAATCAGCTCCATGGTTGGCAGAAGCTGGGATGTTTAAAAGTCAACACTTAGACACATAGAATGAGCTTCATCATGAAGTTAAAAAAATGAAACTCCACCTATTAGTGAATGTAATGTATTCAGTATTCTAATCACAGGGATTGAACTGATGTATCTACATATATAACATAATGATACAGAGAAAATCAATCAATGAGAAAATAGAAGAACAGCCATTAGAAATGATTGATCAAACAAAAATAGAACCAGCACACACACAAGCCTCAGCTAACCCAGTACAAAACAAGACAAACTGATACACTTACAGCTTCAAACTTAGAACTAGACCCAGGTTTAGGTCACAGACAGTCAGAATCAGTCCATGTTTGAGCTCCAGTTTTGAAGTCAATCCAGCAGCAACGTACAGGTCCTCACTTTGATGGGAAAGCAATGCCATGCAGAGTACTTCTCCACCACTGTGAGGCCTATTGCACCAAAAACCAAATGAACCCACTGTTTTGTCAGATCCTGGGAGGATAGGAGTAAGAAAAGAACCTTCTGTGTTCAACCATGCACCTAGTAAGAAGCACTGCCCACTGTGCGCATTTTCTGCTGTTTGTAGGATGATATATCCATAGTTAGGACAGAAAATGGCAGACATGGGGCTTCTTGGCAGAGGCTGTGGTGGACAGTGATTGGCTGAACCAGAGTATGGACTATGACACTGTCAAAATCCAGAATACGCTCTGGGACTGGCTTCTACAAACCAGGAAAATATTTTTTTTTTAAAAAAACTTAATGCACTTGGCACCCGAGAGCCATATAAATGTACAACAATGACAATTTTTGTCAAGACCCCTTTAACCCTTTAAAGGGGTCACTAGCTGAAATCAAAATTTTAACCATAGACTATTATTGGAGGAGGGATGCTTTTACTCTTGTGATATTCTTGAGGTACTGATACTGATACCTGTAACAAATATCGCACTCATAACAAAGTCCATTTCAATCAAATTCAAACCAGACCCTTAGACAGGCCTGAACCCTAAAACACTTCTGGAATAACTTATTAATACAGTAGTAACAGCAATCTAGAACATTTTGAGTCCCTGTACTTTAATGTGCTGGATTTGTTGGGTTTTCCTTATTATTTAGTTGTATTGTCAGGTCTTAATCTTTAAACATTGTAAAGTGCCTTGAGATGACTTTTGTTGTAATTTGGCGTTATATAAATAAAGTTGAATTGAATTGAACTTAACTCATGCTTACGGATCCATCCCTCTCAGTTGAGGTGTGTTATTCAAAAAAATAGTTATATGAATCTATGTAATAATAAAGTAATCATTGATTGTTGTTATTATTACCCCAGAGTTCAGGTTGTGATTACATTGTCACATCTGTGATTTACACATTGGATAAGCACTTTAGCGTGTACCTAATGTCTGCTCAGGTTGCCTATGTTTTATGAAAATTAAAAACAGTTTAATATGAGATACAAAAAAAGAATAAATCAGGAGATGGTCAATATGCAGTCTTTCTCACTGCACTTTAGTTAAACGACAAAGCTACTTTTAAAACCAAAACTTTAAATATTGAATTTTTGGGAGGGAGGCTTGTAGATGTATACAGACACCAATATTAAGCCACTATTATGTACTTGTATATCAAAATCAATATCAACACCTGCATATGCCTGCATCCACCATGCCATGGGGCTGAGGGTTGGAAAGAAACACAGTACTAATCCCCTGAGACCTCACTGATGAAGTGTGCAACTACTGACCACAAGCATCAGGGCAGTACATCATCATCATCATGATCATCATGATCATCATAAATTTACTTCAGAGCCACTGTAAAGATTTTTGGTTTACTGATTTTTGTTCAGTGTTGAGGTTATGGTATAAATAACAACACTGATTCAGTCTTTCTTAAGCTAAATGAAAATAATTAACTGTATTAATAAGATAATAACACATAACACATTTTGTGGCAAATTTATTGAAATTCTACTATGTGTCATCCAAAGGTTTATGTCATAACTTAAAAAATGAAAAATGATTTACAGAGAGCAGCGGCCCACAATGTGAACAATATCTGCAGTGTATTTGATCAAAAAAGCACAAAGTACACCTGAGACTGAGTCGGCACTGTTCTTTTTTTACTAGGTAAGAAATAACATAAACACAGTAAACTCCAACAGAGTGACACACCAGAATTTTATATAGACAAAAGAGAGCAGACGTTTGCAAATGTGCACGTGGATATTTGATGTAATACAGTATATAAATCTATTGTAGTGCACTGAATTCTATGTAAGGCCTGTGTAGGGCACATGAACATATTTTTCCACATTGGCAGAAGATGGTGATGTGTTGGTGAAGGCCCATCAAACTGAAATAACTACAGGGTCAGCTCTGTTTAATTAAACAAGGAATTATGGGATTAGTGTGAGGCTTCCATTACAGTCCACGGGAAGAGTCTCCAGAAGAATATGTTTTTGTATTCCCCCTTAGGTGCCACCCTTGAAAGCTCCCACTAGAGAAATCTCAGTGGATTACATGTGGCCATGGGACATGTTGCTGCATTAATTAAATTAATTCTTTTACTATTTAGTTCCCACAAATCTTTGTTTCCTATGTAAAATACATATTTGTTTACAAGGTAAAATACATATATATTTGTACACATGCACATCTTTATAAAAACGTCCACATACAGTACATGTCTAAATAGTTGGCTGTAGGTTGTGCAGAGGGACTGAGGGTCGGGAGGTACCGAGCAATTTCTCACTAACTCAGCATGACAACACTTGAGGCCGCTGCGTTTGGCTGAGATCACTTTCCAAACGGCACCTCTGAGTCCTTAGGGTGCTGCTACAACGGGATGGACTCTATTTGTTTTCCCTCCACATGCTGCTGGAAATAAGGAGGTTGGGGTGGGGCATCTGTAAAAATGAGGCTTTTTTCTTCCCAGTATGTCTGTTTCTCACTCCTCTGTCTCTGTCAGGCCACACTGCATAGAACAGGCCTTTGCCTAAAAAACACCTCAAGGCGTGATAGTTTGTCTGTTATTTTCTGTCTTCCTATCATTTTACAACCAAAGCAACCATCTTATTTTTCTTTACAGAGTTTTTTGAGTGATGCTCATGATCAGCATAATCACAGCATAAAACAAACATGGAGCAGTTGCAGCATTTTACAAGCTCTACTCATAGCAACATTTCTGCTGCCAGTGTTAAAGACAGGTGGACTGCAGAAATAGTTGTATTATAGCAGTATAGTATTGTTGATGTCAAATGTATAAAATGTTTTATAGGAATCTAAATTAAATCAGTTTAATCTCATGATACAAAAATGTATCAAAGGTATCAGCTATTGTAGGTGTGTGTGCTTTACTTTTCCAGATGAATCCAGGTGTATTCCATTTCACAGTCTATATATGTGTTCTGGCACTAAATTTTATTTGCACTTGAAAAATATGGCGGTGAAGAATAATATGGGCCTTGCTGTTAAGTTTGTCTTTTCAGAGTAGAGACTTGACAAAAACTGGGTCACCAGAGAGTGGATTTGAAAAGCAGAGCTGAGAACGAAGCTCAAAGTGTTTATAAATAAATGAAATAGCACTTTATGACGCAGCGATGTTAGCCATGCCTGGGCAGCAACACTGACAAACTGAGCAGCATTGGTGGTTTGGTATCATATGCTAACAGCAGCTCCATAGTCGCTTTGGATTGTAGCACAATAAGGATCCCCAGTATGGAGGAGAATAAAGTTTGACAGGTCGGTGGATCAGAAGGGTCAGCTCCTCTCTCCAGCTGATAATGGAAAGCAGAGATTATGGTAATGAGACAGACGCCTAGAGCCGATAGAGGGGCTAAACCTGGACTTCATCTTTGTCTCCACCAGATCCCTCGACTGGCATGCTATGTCTTATCAGGAGAAAGGGAGCATGGTGCAGCTCATCGCATATACAAACACAGGGTTTGCAAATGGGCTGCAGTGTAGATAACAAACTGTACAATCTGGTTTCATTTGGTTTTGTTATATAATGGATGAGTATATAGAAACATTTTTATCAGATCACTAGCATCTTGTGCAGCAACAACGCACACACACTGTGTTCCCCTAAAAAAAGAAATCTAATTAAGTAATTATGGCCCAATTTTACCCAAAGCCCGTTATTCATTTTGTTACCTTATTCATAATTATCACTGTAATTCCATTTCCCTGTTCCAGGGAGAATGATTTATCATCAAATTAATACCCAATTATGTTTTCCAGACTATGGAACTAGCTTCAGAATGTGTGTCTCTCTGAGCATACAGCTTTCGCAGTATG
>OMLM01004516.1:21100-34970 GCA_900302695.1 Helostoma temminkii | reverse complement strand
AGGACTTGGTTCTCCCAACGTGTCAATGTGGCGAAGGGGAGGATAGACTCCACCCCCATACAACACGTCCACATGCACCAGTCCATCCTCACTGGCTGATGTGGTGATGGTGGGACGATCCAGTCTCTCCCACAGCTTCTGTTTGATACGTCGTCCAAGGTCCAAACTGTATGGACGAACACGACCACTCTTGTACCTATGAGGAGCAGATTAGATTAGACACTGAAGACCAACCAAAGTCTCTCTTTAGCACACTGATCTGTGGGACTATATATTCTGACACCAAAGGTAATAAAGTACGTTGTGGTTCATTTATGTTCAGAGTGATTGTTTTTAATGCTCTATCCCCCAGAGACTCTTTGTGGTCTGTTGGACACTGAATCTGCTCCACTAAAACAGACCACCATCTACATTTCTGAATGATGTGACAAAGATCTGACAGAGTCCTGTCGTACCTCAGCATGGGATCCACCACTTCATGGTAGAGTTGCTGGTACTCCTCCACTGAGTGGTTGTGAATCCTCACAGGACCATCAGTGGAGCATGGCTGGTAGTTTGCACTGGAGAGCTGGGGGCTGTGGGGCACATTAGACACCTGTGGCAGGTCATCAGGTGAGATGGTGGACCCAGGCCTCTGGACCACATTCAAGCTGACTATGAGTTCAGCTGGAGGCTTGGAAGGACAAGGCACAGAGCTCAGCTTCCTCTTCTTGGAGATGCTGGTGGTAGCAGAGGAGCAGTCGGTGCTTGGAGTCAGAGTCTGCACCCGGGGAAGGTCAGCAGCACATGAGAAGATGTCAGCTCTGGTAAATGTCTTATTCACAAAGCTCACAAAGCAGAAGTCTATATTAGATGAGATAAAATGACAAAACAGCTTGACCTTGGTTCATCATTTAAATGTCTGACCTGGTCTTTGCTGCAGCGTGGACGCTTGCGGCTCTGCTTTCCTGTATCCTCTGCCTGGTGTGGAGAAATTCTCCTACTGTAGCTGTGGTCTCTCATGTGGACGAGTACATCACACTGCAACAATATACACACGTTAGAGTGACGCTCTACAAGTATAATAAAACCAGGACCTATTAATAGTTAATATTCATTCATTTTTTTATTTTGTTTTAATTATTAGTTTTTTAATTTTGTTATATTATTAGTTGATCATCACTGATGCATAAACATGTAAACAGCATTTTGTTGTAGCTGCTGTGGGTTGAGCATATTTTACACACAGATGGACGCAAATCATGTGTTATCTCTATTGTCATGTTTAGAAAATAAAGTATTAGTATTCAAAGTAAAGAGATGGGTATCAAATGCATAATGTAAATAACACCAACACTGGATCAGAACTCAGTAGGTGTAATATTGCTCTAACATTGTTTTTAACTGTGTATTTTTGTGTGCTGGAATATGGCTCCACACATTAAACCCATTCTTTTACGATACATGCTGGAGCTAAGTTTTAAAATATTCTTCTAGACGGCATCTTAAGGACATAAAGAGGTGACAATCTTAATGTCCTTATCATGGTGTTGTGCTTTAGTGTTGCATATCCCCTATGGATCTAACTCAAAACAGAATTTTTACCACATATTGTATCAAAATTTTATCAGCTTGAAATTATTTTTGAGGAAAATTTATTTTTTACTACATAAATACTTCAGAGTTGTATTTAAGATTATTGTATTGTATGTATTATTGTATCCAAGCTGAGACATGGAAAATATAAATGTGTGATTTTTTTTTATTGTACTGGATGTTTTACTTTGTGTGCATATTTAAACATTAAATTAGTGGTAAGATTTTTATCTTATTTATTTTCAGTGGTGTAAAGTAACTAATTAATATAAAGTACAATTTCAAAGAATGTTAATTTTACCTGGGATTTTCCATTTTCTGCTCCTTTATTCCTTTACTGTACTGCATTTATCTGACAGATGTAGTTACTGTGTTTTGCTTATTCAGATTTGCTTCTCAAAGTGTTTATAGTAAAATCCATAGAAAACACCATCAACTTTCAAAGTGTTCAAATCTCACATTTTCCATGATGGAAGTTGTTTGTTTTGCTTTTCTCAGTTGCACTGAGTCTTTATCTCCTGTCAGGATGTAAAAAGTTCTCTGAAGAGGTGATAATATTGGAGTGAAAGTAGAGAAATCTTTTCTTGACCGTCTGTGATTTAGTTAGTGTTTAAATAATGATCAAATCAAAATGGCGGCCCTGGAGACAGAGCTTAGCAACCATGGAATCCTGGACGTCCATTTTGTTCACACCTGCTTCAAACTATTTTGGGGCAGATTAAATTTTTCTACATTTTTTTTACTACATAAATACTTCAGAGTTGTACTTGAGATTTAAATCCTCAATATCTCTGTGTGTCCAAGCTCAGACATGGATCATATAAATGTGTGGCATTTATTATTGTACTGGATGTTTTGCTTTGCATTAATATTTAAACATAAATTTGTGGTAAGAATTTAAGGTATTAAAATTTACCTTAAGTAAATCTATCTAAGTACATTTACTCAAGTACTATATTTACAAACACCTGACATCAAGTCCATGTGTGTCTCTGACCAAATGTCCAGCTCTGTCTGCGTCCTCAGTCATATGTCTAAGCTTCATTTGTGTCTTTAAATGAACATCTTCTTATAGGATCATTATATTTCTGGAAAAAGTGAATAACAAAATGATGTATAGAGGTGAAGTTAGTGTGAACCTGGATATTCAGACCTGTGTTTGGTCAGGACTTCACCTAGTTCACATGATCACACTGAGTTTGTTTAATCATAGTAGGTAATATTACTTTACATATTTATCAAAAACACTTTTAGAAGTGGTATCATTTCTTTCCAGTTGCTTCCACATCATGTGATCTATTAGTATAAAATCTATTGTAAATGTAAACCACATGTCCTGCTTACTGTAGACTACTGAAGTAAAAGTACACAAGTATTAACAGTCAAATGTATTTAAAGTTTGAAATAAAACTGCTTATTATACAGATGATTGGTTGTTTCCAGTGTTTAACAGCCTTTATCAGTACTGATAGTCAAGATCATTGAGAACAACTTGTCAGAGGGTTCTGGTTCTGTACTGTTGTCATAAAAGTCCAAAAGCTTCATATAGATTTAATCACAAAATGATGCTGCACAGAAATGTCTTCCACGAAAAAGGCCCATGTATTGGAGTAGTTCTAAGTCTGAGGTGATGTAAAATCACAATACTAGAGCACAAGAATCTCAAAACTGCACTGAACTACCATTTATTACTGCCAGTAGTAAAAATGTTCTTATATTTCATCCCCAACAGTTATGGATAATGATAATCAATGTTTTAAGTCTATACATCAGATGTAATAGTTAACTCTTTATGTGTGTCACTGTATGACAGAGATGGTCAAAATAACTGGTCACTTTGAGTCACTGAATACTGGAAAACTAATACCAGAGCAGTTATATAATGAACCATTGACAATAACTGTGATTCTAACATAAATCAGTGATGTGTCTCAGATATGATGGAAATAATTTGATGTAAGAATATAAACACGTCAAATACCAACACAGTAATCACTGCTAGTACTTGTCTCCACCACTGTCTTTAAATATTTGCAGGTCTTATCTAATGCTTCAAGTAAATCCTCATTAAAAACTCATTATTCCTCCAGTAAAGTCATAATTTGAATCATTTTCATATTAAGTCAACAATTAAACCAACCTTGTTCTGTTGTGAGAGTTGTGTTTTATCTTTTTTTAGCAGACGCTGCACAGGTGCAGGTTTTCGCAGGTCGTATGCACGTTGCATTTTAGAGACTTGAGACATATGGATCATCTTCCTGAACTATATCTGTAGTCGTCTGTTCGCAAAGTGGCAGAAACTACTGTTAATCTCTCTCATGGAACGTTTCACTGTTCTAATGGTGATGTCACAGAGGAACACATCACAGACCGATGTTCTAGAGCAGAGTTCCAGAGTTCCAGAGGCTGCATGACCCAGTAGAAGCTGTAGATGAGTTTGGGAATATTGTGATTGGAAATGAATTCAGGACATTTGTAATATCATCTGAACCAATGAAGATCTTAACAGCAGATTTAGACACAGGAAACCACAACAATACAACACATGTTGACATGTCACAGTAAAAGCACAGGTGTAAACAACATAATTAATAATGAATGAATTCCATGTAGCTAATTGAGCCTCAGTATCCTGGTATTTCTACTGTTGTCATAAAAGTCCAAAAGGTCCATTAGGTCATAAACACTAGGAACCACCTTAAGGCCTTAAATGTCAGTGGATACTGGACTTTAGATCTCACACTAAGTAACTTCCTACTTTGCTCAGTTGCTAATCCAGCCTTTAATAAGAACCTCAAGCACATGTCAGAGAGAAACATACAGTAACTGTGTGGTTTTATTGAATCCTGAGGAAAACACACAGTATGATACAAATAAATAAATCATTGCATTCAATGGCTTATAATTATGCGCCTATATATAAATAATCCAGATTTTCTTGTCACTTTTCAAATATTGTAGATCCTTTCTTTGGATAAAACAGAGGCTGCTCCTTCAGGCTGTCATGGCGATCGTCCACCACCTGAGGGCAAAACAGGACAACAGATCTGAGAAACAATCAGAGCTGGAAAGTTGGAAGAATCAATTCAACAAAAGCAGAGGAAAGAAATAAGACGGGTACATTGTGTGTGTGTGAATAAGAGTTTCAGTTCAGAAACAGCTGACCACCGACACTGTTAATTGGTTGTTGTTGTGTTTTTAGAATGTTGATTTACACAGTTTTAAATCATTTACAGAAAACCATTCAGAATTAATTTCTACATACAAAACACAAAAGCTTATGTAACAACGAAAATCTGAAGATGGGTGAAAAAAGGTTTAGTTTCAGTCAGGGCTGGAATGCAGTGGGAGATACAGTGATGATAGAATGACATTTATAATGAGATGAATCAGTAGTTTTACTTAAATAAACCTTTGAAATGGAGAACTTTACATTGTACATGTCAGAACTGTGTCAGGTAATTAGTCAGTGAATGTTTAACATCCTTTATCCTCACAGGAACATCCTGTTCATTACAGTGGATCAGAGCAACACCAGAGGTCCTGAAGGCCAAGGAGCTGCTGTATTAACCCACTGTGGGGTAGTGGTGGTAGTTGGTCGCTACTGCTCAGCCAGAAACACATGGATGATGAATTAAATCTTTCCCTTCCTGCTGCTGATGGTTGCTGTTATTGCTTTACACCAAGTTGCTATAGCTACAAAGATCTCTGGGCCTTTAAAGAAAAAAGAAAAGTTAGTTTCTTCAAACTAAATGAAGCCATCTGAGAAGTTCTGTGGAAATCGTGTGTTGTAACTACTAAAAACCCACACATACCAATCCTTTTAATGGAGTAAAAAGTGCAGTATTTCCTCTGTAGTGTGATGGAGTAGAACAGTAGTAGTGTAGTAGTGGTATTTACAGAGTGTCTGTGAAATAAACACACTGGACCCATTCATCTTATTGATTTAACCAATTTTAATAAATAAATACAGAAAAATAAGTTCATGGCTCCGCAGAGATGTGGTCCTAGTAACAATGCAGGTCAGTAGACACACAGACACTTTGGGGAGACAGGCTGCAATCACACAGGAACAAATAACAGAATTTTGACCCTATCTGCACAGATTTTATGCTTCCACAGCTGATGAGATTTGAGTGATTAATCAGATTTCACGTTTCATCCACTCCTTATATGGGCAAGAGCCACCCGATCACAGGTCACCAGATAAAAATCCAATTGCCATGAAGCTGCAGTGACCAAAAGGAATAAGCTCAGTTTACTGAACAACAACAGGAGAATGCAGCTTGTTGTACAGAGTTGGCTTTCTGTTCCTTTACAGAAAAAAAGAAAACAGCAATAAAACACTATATTTGTGAAAATGTAGAAACACATAGAGGTACTATATGGTTAAATAATACAACACAGAGGGAGTCCTCAGCTACAAAAATAACAGGTCACTCTTATGTGGTCTAAAATACCAGAAATATCTTTCCATCAATCTCAGGGTGCTGCTTGTAGAAAGCTACCATCTGCAGTAGTCATACTGTGTGCAATTCATCGTTGAGTGGGTTACCCCAAGATACGGTTACACAAGAACAATGTCGTGTCAGACACATGGAGGTATATTGATGTAAATAACAGTAATAACATGCACAAAGTCGCATATCTCTTTAGAGAATTGATATCTTTGTCACGCTTAATAAAAAATTATATTATGGAACTTGTGAAACTGTTATGATTAATTTAAATGTTCAGTATAATTCACAAGACCTTCAAATACCAAGGAAGACCTGCATCCCAATGAATAGACCAACAAACAGTATCATATAGTATATCAGTCATATCAGTAAGACTATAATAAGATCATCTCAGCCTTAAGCATATTATACAGTATCCTATCATATCATAACAGTCTCAGTCTTTCTTAAAAGAGTGTATATTAAGAGCTTTTAAACAAACATGAAGAGCAGCTTGTGCAAAGGGAAGAGAAACCAGGGGCTACTCTGTAGCACAAGTATATTCTAATTCACGTAATGTAAAATATGAAGCCACGGATTTACTGAGTGCACATGCGAGAACATTCTGACCTTTAAAGCGTTTAACAGTCAGAAATAAAATGACACCGTGGCCACATACAGTACGAAACCCATTTTATCTTTGTAGGCACCTTTAGAACAAACATTACAAGACTATAGCTTATTCAATAAAAACTGTTGCAGTTCTTCTGTCGTCTTTCTTCAGCCCCCCTCCCTCCTGTACAGGTGATTTCAGTATTGGTTCTAAGCTACAGGTTAGACACAGTCTAGTCATTGGTATTCTATGGTTGCTTCTGTACACAGCAGCAAATGGAAGTGGTTCTACAACGTCTGACTACTGTGCTGTCTGTACACCACCTCTAGCATAAAACAATGTTGATTACATCAGTGCACTTCTATAAAGAGTGCTTTTTTATGCATGGAGCTGTACATATTCTGTTCTGTACACTTGCATGCTGAGGTCCTTTGCTGTCGTGCCTGCAGGGCTCTGCAGCCAAAGGCTCAGCAGGGAGCTCAGTTTGCTGCCACTTCACATGGTTAGAGCTCAGTCGGCAGCCACCTGCTAATTGCTACACAGACTGTGTGTCCCGAGTGAATGAGTAGCACATCGCAGCTAGCACCCAGGCTGGGTCCACCTATAGCACATGGCAACAGTTGTACTGAGCCAGGGGGAGGATCTTGGGCTTGTTGTGTGTCGGTATGTTGAAGGCCAGAGCTTTCTCACACAGAGGGAATTGAAAGAGTCTCTCACGCAGCTTTATGCTGTGCCGTTTCCCCTGCTCCACCTTGGGAGCAGCCTCATCTCGGGTCCCCAGTGTGTTGTGGGGTTGAGATCTGTCTGTCAAGAGGTCGCCTCTTCTCCCTTCTTCTGTCTTTTCTTGTTCTTCTTCTCTTTCTGCCTGCTTGCCATTCAGACTGAGTGTAGCATAGGAGGCAGAAATGCAGGGAGGGCGTTTGTTGGTGTTGTTGTTGGGCTCTTTTTCATCTTTTCCTTCCTCTGTGTTTGTGACATCTGGCTGCCCCTGACAGCACGGGACCGTCAAACCAGGCAGAGATGGTGGTGGAACCCCAGGGTTGTGACTGACTGACTTATCTCCATGACTGACTGGCTGGTCTGAAATCACACACCCACTGTCTCTCTCTTTTTCCAGCACTCTATCCTCCACCACCTCCATTATCACCCCTGATAACTCATTTTCTGTTTCTTCCCCTTGTCTGTATTCCTCATCATCTGCTTCATAAAGCTTCTCCTCTTCTTTTTCTGGTTCTGCTACTAAGAAAGATGCCACACTTTCTTCATCTTTTACCAATCCAATCTCCTCCTCCTCCTCCTCCTCTTCTTCTTCTTCTTCCTCCTCATCTTCCTCCTCCTCCTCTTCCTCACAGATTTGCTGCAGTACAGGCAGGTTCTTGGTAACTGGAGGCTCCTCATCTGGAGGTGGACGGAGGGTGACGCTGAGGCTGGGCTGCCAAGGCCCAGTAAACGCCTGTTGAAGAGGCGACCTCCCAGCGAGCAGGTCCCCACACTCGGGCATGCCAGAGCGGGGAAAGCTGGGAGACAGCGCCCCTGAGAGCCAGTATGGTGGGGCCTCTGGGCTAAGCAGCGCATTATGCAACCCCTTCAGCCAGTCATGAGCCTCGATCTCCTCGAGTGAGGCACGGCGAGATGGATCCTTCTGCAGCATGCTGGAGATCAGACTGATGGAGAAAAAGACAGAGTGATTTGTTGTTTTATCATGTGGATATAAAGGTGCTGTTTGCATGCTTTTCATGTTAGTGACTGGCTATTACACAAACCTATCTGACACAGAGTGTGGCTTTGCTTAGAGTTGAACTAGACCACATTAATCAACGGGTAAGAGTTTAATGTCCACAAGGGTTCTCTGTTCTATCATGCTTATTTTCTAAAATCAAATAAACCACCATGTGTCCGAGGGCTAAATCATATGACAAACGCTCAGTTCCATGTTGCAGGTTGTTTGCGTTTACAGATAGTCTGACAAATCACTTGTCTGTTGTTTGTTTCATGATAGAACAAGATGTCTGTTATTATATTTTATTCTGCAATTATTTAACCATTGACATGTTTTTAATAATAATGCCGATTCAATTCTATATTTATCGTATTTTTATACATCTTATGCGCTATTCGACCAATGAGCTTATTGCCCTAGTAAGAGAACCAGTTCAGTTCTTGTTTGCAAACCAGTTCCATATAGGAACCACAGATCCAAACATCGTCTCACCGGACATGATGTAGGATAACAGCAGACCAGTAAAAACAGTCAAGATAGTAGATTATGTCTGCAGAGAGTGTTTAAAAAAGCCTTCATGCTTCTGCTGAAATTCAGCACATGTCGATATTAACTAAATGACCAAGTAACATTTTTAGTTTGCTTCCATATTGCTTTTTCAGAAACCATACTAAATGCTCAGAACTGAACCATCCCTCAGGTGGTCAAAAAGCACTAACAGTGATGTGTTTTAAATAGTTTTTGGAAAACAATGAAGCTCTGATGAACAGAAGGAATAAGATACTAGGATATATTCATTGTATTTAGTCTCCTTCCTGTATTGATTTTTTTCTCCCAAGTCAACACTGAGCTAATAAAACTATTTGGAAAACAAGATTTTGTCTCAAGGTAGCATCCCTCCCTGTTCAAATTAAATGTGCAGTTGTAGTTCGAACTCTACCAATGTTTTGTGATATTATGTGAGTTGAGCACAGTCTGTAATGTGAGTGTATTTTGGACTCGAAGTGCGAAGAATGAAGGTTAAGTGAGAAGACATTGTGTCTCTGACAAGGCTGGAAGATGGTCGAAGGTTCAAGGCCGCAGACATTTTTGTATTGAAGAATAGCCAACATTTCATATAGAGGTTTTCTGTCAGTGCCTAGGCAAATGTTCACTCTTGCTTCAAACCTGGCTGACAACTAGGACACATACCATCCACCCAAAACACACTAGTAAGATGATTTTAGGGTCAACAGCTTTCTAAGACAGGCTGACTCACAATATATTTTTAATAGCACAACACAACTGGGAGAGAATAAGACTTTAAACGAGGAATACATTTATAAGCAATAAGTAAAACATTATAAAAATATTTTTTTTAAGTTGTTGTTTAGGAGCAACCTACACCCTTATTTCATAGGTGCAATCAAACTCACTCTTTGCAGTCGTCCGAGACATGTTCAGGAATGGAGTAGCGACAGTCGAGAATCATGACAAGAGTCTCGCTGTCATTGGTTTCCTGGAAGGGAGGGACTCCACACACCAACATGTACAGGATCACCCCTAGAGACCAGATATCTGGAACACAGACACACAAAAAAGCACAAAAATTAGCCTTAAATAGCAAGTCACCTCAGGCCTTAAAAATAGCGCACAATCCCTCTGCTCTTATTTAGAATGCTCAAGGTTCATGAGGGACATTTAAAAATATTTGACTTGAAAACATCCAGTGGTTATTTTCTGAATCCGCCTACAGATGACGTGGGAATCTGATCCCAATTCTACATGGAGGGATTAACTCTGGATCAAGGATAAAAAAAACTGCTTTATTTATTGATTTCAGCCTTGGAGTTCTGCTTCACCCTGCCTACTCCACATCCTTCACGGAAGAGTCAGAGGTCAGGGTGAGCAACAGAGCAGTAGAGCATAGAAGGCTACATTAGGTTATTCCTTGGTGAAGTGAAGAAATTTTAGAGGAAAGTGCGTGAGCAGCAGCTGGATATCCGGTTTGACATGTCTAAATGTGAGGCCTGAGCTAGGCTTGACGCTCTTGACACACATACACACACAAGTTCCTGGTGCTGACCAACATTGCTGACAGTGTGTTCTCCTCCCTTTTCCTTCCTTCCTCCTCTCTCTTCGACCCGTAGCCAAAGCCCCCACTCCTCCTATCACGTCTTCATGCAGGCTTAGTGAGAGGAGGTCCATGTGAACTCAACAGCCTCAACAAGGCAAGAACAGCGTGGAACAGTCAGACACACACGCAGGGAGGAAAAGGAGCTGAGGGCTGAAGGCCATAACAAACAGAGAGCTTGTTGTGGTGCTGTGCTATTCTGAGAATGAGCTTGCTTTTCTTTTTCCATCTCTTCTTGCATTTCTCCCAAACAGTGGAAAGAAGAACTCTGCACATTCTGTTCACATTGTGTGTTGGCCCTGATGGAACATTAGAAATACCACAGATCATATATCTAAAAAAAAAATTGCTGTCTCTGCTAATATTACATTTGTTTTATGATTCTGTGAAGGGACAAATCCAATTTTGACCTTGGTCTTTTTCCTGTTATAGCAATCATGATGATTGATTGTTTAATCATAATCACCTTTGTCACTCCAAAATTTTACAGGGAGCATTGCACTCCACACGCATGAGAAAAGCACAATAGCACATTCCTATTCGAGAAACGGTTTATATGAACGATCACTGCATATGAACATTAACTCCAAATCTGAACTTTTAAAGTTTCTTTTAAAGTTTTGCTCTTCTCCCTTTGCTGGTGGCCTATTGTACTCAAGACAGATCAAAACAGTGTGAATATAAGTAATAATTTTCACAGGTATTATCTGAGACTGCGGACCAGAGTGAAAAGGGTGCAATTTCTGGCACAAAGAAGCCTACTTGTGTTAGAAGTTAAGAGTTATTATCGACATCCTGTTCTCAGAATGTATGCACTGATTATTAGATAAGACTGCAGCGTCACTGTTTGTGCATAAACTTGCAAATGGGTCCACACTATTTAAAAGAACACATGGCAGTGCAATATGTACATGTTTCAGACTACAGATAATCATTGCAGATATGTGGATCATGTGCAGCTCATAAAACAGTAAGTAATAATTTACAGTTGTATCAGCAACGACTAGTGCTGTTATTAAACACCTGCTTGTAAATGCACCTCTATGCTACACAGATCAGATTTCTACTAAGGGTGTTGCATATCAAAATACAATTGTAGTAGTACATTCAGATGCACATCCATCCAGCGATTCTCACACGCACCAGTTCCATGTGTCTAAAACATTAAGCCATTGTCCCACATTACATTTATAATGGTCCAAACAGCCCTCAGTCCTCACCATACATGCACGCGCACAACCACGCTTTCAGTCTAGAGAAGTGTTATGCAACTAGGTGGAGAAGTCACCAAGCGCTGGGAGTGTACTTTTTCTCTGCTCTCTGGAGAATATCACACAGTCTTGCTACACATCAGTGGACTACTGACAGCACACACACACACACACACACACGCAAGCACACATATTGTTTATACAAACAAGACGTCGATAGGCTGAACTGGTGTGGTCCCTTTCAGGGGTCACGTCTTTTGATGTGCACATTTTCAAGGCCAAAGACGTCATCAAGGGTCATCAAAGCGACCCCATTCTAACGGGTTCTCTCGGTTCAGACAAAAAAATGCAGCAGATTTTTGCCCTCACTTGGACGACAAAGACAGAATTCCCCAGCATCCATTGCATAGTGGTGACTTATTAAAATAGCACACTGAGGTTATCAGTTACATTAATATACTGTACCTAACTGGACCTAATATGAAGCCATTTTCTCAAGGCCTTCGCAAATCTCACTGCTCTGATTCATTAACAGAGTGCTACTGCTTTAATACTGAGGTCAGGATCAGTCAAGTGAACAGTTTCATGGTCTTAAAAGTACGTTTACACATTAGGCCATGGTATGCACAAGGGCCTCTTTTATAATCTGTGTTGTGCAATTTTTCCCCTAAAGTGATGTGTGTGTTTTTGGATCTCGTTGCTGAAAGAGATGATTATCATTTCCAACACACACAGTACTTGTGTGCTGGATGTGGGTTTTTTGAGCTTTCAGAAAAATCCTTGTTGATATAAACAGTCCTGTAGCCTTCAGGATCATATAAAACACTGACAAAGGGGTTTGTCTGTGTTGTTCCTTCCATTCTAAAATGGGATGTTTATTGGGGGAGGCTGTGCTGGCAAACAAGCAACCCTCCACCCTAAATCAGAGAAATAAGTAGTGTTTATGATGTGGTGGCGAACCAAAGAGGAGTCAAGGGAAAGTCCTAAATGAAATCCTTTGCTGTGGTTCTGTACAACAGCAAATCAGAGAGATCTAACTCAACTTAACCTCAGTCTTTATTACTGTGTCAAGCTTATTTTAACTCACAAATGTTGTGAAATGCTCTTTACAGAGACAAGACATAAAAACCCGTCCTGTTGTTGCAGAGCTTTGAAAACCGCATTTTCTTCCATCAAACAACTTTTTTCCTGCACTGAAAAGTTATCCAAACACAGTTAAACCATGAAAACACCTAAAAGGCTTCAGAGGGTCAAAGTTCACCATCATCAGCTGCTTTTACTAACAAGCTTAATAAGCTTTAGGGTGAATTACATCTAATATATCTATATAATCTATTACATCCATATACAATGCTATTTACACCTCACTGAATATACTAAATATACAACTAAGTAACTCACACTCAGTGAGTCTTACAGTTTCTGTCAAAAGTAAGAACATACTCGACTAAATTTAAGCATTCGCCCCTTCCTATCTGTCATTTTACGACTTGATGCCAAACTTCTGTCATAACTCACATCACTCTCATATATTTAGCTTTTCTGCAGCCTGAGCATATTAACATACATAAACTGATAAACTATAATTTGTGGCCTTAATCTTGACAAACAGGCATGACCTAGTGTTACTTACTGTGTGCTATGGCAGTGGTGAGCCGCACACTGACTGTAAGACATTGTTTTTTGTGAAGCTAATGTGAAGCTCAACTTCACATTCAAACTACAAAAACTGCACACACATGCATGCTGATGTTATGTAACAGTGTTTTATCTTTGTTGAAACAACAGGCCCCATGTACCTGTCCTCCACATCATATGACTCTCATCGATCACACAAACAAAAACACAAACACACACACACACTTAAACAAAGACTCCCAGCAGTGAGAGAACCACAATGAATTTAACTTCATAATGTTTATATGATATGAGATAGCAAACAGACAGAGCAGTCAATGTGTGTGTAGAAATAAGTTTATGAGTCACCTTACTGAGCTGAGCTCTCTAAGGGACGTCTCATCCTCAGTGCAGCTCAGGATTAACACACACACACACCCACACACAGGTTTGGTATAGTTGTGAGGACAATCTCGTATAGTATATTGCAGTCACTCCCACAGTCTTAACCCCCAAACAGAAGTTGTGAGGACCGGCCAATGTCCTCACAATGATGATGTTGAACTAACATCTGTCCACATG
>OMLM01004516.1:8711-21080 GCA_900302695.1 Helostoma temminkii | reverse complement strand
TCAAACTACAAAAACTGCACACACATGCATGCTGATGTTATGTAACAGTGTTTTATCTTTGTTGAAACAACAGGCCCCATGTACCTGTCCTCCACATCATATGACTCTCATCGATCACACAAACAAAAACACACACACACACCCACACACAGGTTTGGTATAGTTGTGAGGACAATCTCGTATAGTATATTGCAGTCACTCCCACAGTCTTAACCCCCAAACAGAAGTTGTGAGGACCGGCCAATGTCCTCACAATGATGATGTTGAACTAACATCTGTCCACATGTATTCATAGCTTTGTTTGTGTGTTATGGAAATGTACATGTCTGTCAGAGGGATTACATAATCATAATATCCACAGGTTGAGTCATCTTGAAACAGTACAGAAAAGTGCACTTCAGTTGAAGTGAGGCAGACAGCTGTTCTTGAGGTAATGATAAAACACACAAATGGATTTAAATGGACACCCTTTGTGTTGATGCTTTTAGAAAGAGGAACTAAAAAGAAAAAAGGGAACTAACGCAGTTCAGAAGTCAGTATGGATCCATTGAAACAGTGTCTTCATTGCCATTCCTTTTTATACACATACTGTGCCCTTGGTTAACAAAGAAACCATATCCCTGATTCTGAAAGGATCAGACAGCAAATAACTACACTTTTACTGGCTTTGACAAATTTGAGACTCATGCTGGAAACAAGCAGCATTTCCTTTAAATTCAAACAAATACTGTAGATGTCCTTTCACAAGAACAGCTACTAACTGCGGCTGGAATGCATTTGCATTCAGTGCAGATACATTTGTAGTCACCAGAATAAATAGTGCCCAAACCCTGCCAAAATCCAGCCTAGTCCAGCTTAGTAGATAAAGCCACAGACCTCCTTGAAGCGAACATGGTGCATCTCCCCCCAAGAGACGCAAGACCAAATCCCTCAGTTTTCCATCAAAGCCCATAATACCTCTAATGTCAGATAATGTCCATCAGTACAGACTAACCTTTCTACTGTGGACAAACAGTGCTGCACAGTGCTTTCTCTTGACACCACTCACAAGCACTTGCTATGCAGTGAGAGAGCCCAGTGGTGAGCTGCAGTGTTAGGTTCCACTGCAGAACGTGCCCAGTTGGCTCATGTCTGGCTGGCTCGCTTAGACTGACCCAGATATACACACTAATCCTTTACGGACATAGACACACACACACAAATGCACACATCCATACATACACACAGGAATTAACAGATGCAAGCGGGGCACACTGAGCAAGGAACAGACACACTGAGATACAAGAAAATACACAGGAATATAGACAAGGGCTAAAAGGTCCACATGAGCTCAGACAAACAGACGACTGCAAACAGCAAATGCTTCCAGCTGAATCTGGCATATAAACTAATTGCCATGTGAGCAGTTTGTTGTGGGCTGAACACAGTTTTGTTTCCTTATCTGTACTTCCTCTACCGATCATGTAATACAACCAAAAGCTCTAGGGCAGCTACTACATAGTTTGCGAGAGACTGTTTGCCAAGAGCTATTTCTAACACCTATATCATTTCAGCGTTTCCATGTCAACTGTGCAAACTCTGATTTGACACGTGATGATGACTGGGGAACCATGACAGCTACTAAACTAACCTTAACTAAGACTGCTCTGTTCTGGTGGGAAAGAACTGATTCGACCTGAATTAGTCAACTCAAAGTAGATTTTAGCTCTTACAACATAAGAACCCTGATCTCAGAACTGAACAAGTTGGAAGCTTTAGATAACCTCAGGCTATGATATGAATGAATGTAAGTGAGTTATGTCAGCAGCTGCAGCACATCTAGAACCCTTGGAGCGTAATAAGCCTACATATACTTGCTTATCTAGGCCAGTAGCTACTGCCTTTTCAAGCCTGTGAGCCTTCAGACACGTCCACTGTAGTTGAAAGCCCATGTCAATGGTTACACTGGTCTACTAGTTGTGACAGATATACATTATATAAACTATTCATCAAGGACAAAACACCCAGTAACTCAGAAGATAGCACACAAAGTTTAGAGAAAACTCTGACTGACCAAATAAACTGATACTAACTCAATCGATTTATGTCGTCAGAGTTTTTACATTTTCCTGTTCTGTTTCCTATTCACCTTAAGGCCCCATGTGACAGTCCTAGCTTCCAGTTTGGGAACCACTGATGTCACCCAAAGGTTTTGTTTTAACACTTATAGGTGCAAAAAAATAAATGTCTTACCAACAGCTGGAGCATCATACTCTTCTCCAAGCAGAATCTCTGGAGCAGAGTATGCCAGCGACCCGCAGCTGGTGGCCAACATTGTCCCAGGTTGGAATAAGTTGCTGAAGCCAAAGTCTGTCAGCTTCACGGCCCCCTGCTGGGGAAAGAACACCACATTCTCAGGCTTAAGGTCCCGGTGCACCACGTGAAGCTGGTGGCAGTACGCCACAGCTCGCACTATCTGGGCGAAATGGCGCTTGGCGGTGCCCTCAGCGACGCCTCCCTCGTGGCGGAGGATGTAGTCATAGAGGTCGCCGCCCTCAGCCAGCTCCATCACCAGGTAGAGTGTGGTGGGTGTGTCGATAACCTCATAGAGGCGAACCACGTTGGGATGCTGCACCAGGCTCATGCACCTGAAAATATTAGTATTGATGATAAGATACTAATTTAATGCAGTAATCCAAGAACGTAAGAATTTAAGCTTTTAATAGAAGTTTAACAACAGTGATGCTTCTTCCTCAGACAGCAGCTTCAACATTTTGTTCCATTTTTGGCTCATATGAGACTCAAAGGGATCACACAGTGTCTAAAATCAGTATGTCTGTTCAAAATCCTATTAAACCTGACCTAAAAAACATCCGCCCACAGAGAGCGTTTGTTTTTCAACCATTTTAATTTATATATTTCAAAATAAGTTGCATTTTTACCTCACTTCCTGTAAGAGGTGGCTTGTTGCCATAACATCAAGTTTTGTCTTGTCAATCATCTTGACAGCCACCAGTTGCCCAGTGTTGACATGACGAGCCAGTTTAACCACCGCAAAATGGCCCCTGCCTAATGTCCGACCTAGATGGTACAGGCCGCTGAGATCAGAGCGACCTGGGCTGCATCTGGGGTTGAGATGTCCATTCTCAGCTGTGGTTAATTCTCCAGAGGAGTCCATGTTTGAAACAAAGAGGGGATTCGTAATGGGGGAGGGTAGAGGAGGGATTAAACTAGAGGGCTAAAGTAGCTGGAGGGAGATCAGGGTATAAAAGGAAAAAGGAGATGGAAAATAGTTGTTTCAAGATGTCAGGGACGATGGGAGGAAGGGGTGCTGGGTATAAAGTTCCTCACTGGTGGGGAGTCACCTGGCAGGACAAAGAAAAGACACAATGAGACTGAAAGACCATCCATCCATCAATTATTCTAATCGACTGTCCTCACAAGGGTTGCAGCAGTGCTGGAATCTATGCCTGCTGTCACTGGCTGTTAGGCAGGGTACACCCTGGACAGGTCACCAGTCTGTCACAGGGCCGACACATAGACACAGACACTGAAAGACTACTGTGTTGATAATTGTGGCCTATGGCTCTAAAAGGAAAAGGCCTTGAGATGATGGACATTTTTTTATTATTTTTGACAGTTTTATTGAAATAGTGAAGGCCAGCTTACAATGTACAACAGCTATAGTACACTGGGAACAGTGGAGGGTAAAATTATCTTTTATTGTCTGTGATGTTTAAGTGTTGTGTTGCTCTATCTCAAATATCACCCATCCAGCACAAATGGCACGTCAAATCAATAGTGTAACAGGAAACCATAATGCACGTGTGTGTGTGTGTGTGTTTGCCATTAGTTTGGCTAAGAGGGTCAGAAGGTGGCACCGTACCTAATGATGTCATCACCGTATCTTCCCCAGTATAACAAGTTCAGCCATCCTCCTCATTATAATGGACATCATCTGTGCAATTATCACTAACATTGCATGTAAACTTAATAGTTGGTTTCTTTATTGTTTTAATTGTATACATTTGTTTCAGCAGTGTCAAAAGTGTCCCAATCATCACTTCTTCATCACTATATAGTATAGAAGTACTATTGTTACCATTAAGGACAACAGCAGCCTTTCAGAGCATGTTTAAAGCCCCTCCAGCAGTTTCACTGAGCTAGGCGGACACTAGCAGGCCGCACCGTGTGAATATGGCTTCACACTTTTATCACAACCAAAACACTGCGTAATCTCGTCACGGGCTGGCACACTCGTGTAAAGGCCAGCTGTTCTCTACTTGGCCTCAACTGCGGTCCCCGAGTTGGCGAATACGCATTTTTCAGTCACCCTCCTGGTCACTGCTCAACATCTCAAACAAAACACTGGTGGCAGCACTGGGACCTAACGCCGCTACGGGACCAGACAGACAACTGTGACCATACAGTGAGCTCGGTGCTAACTTACCATTGTCATGCAGATACTCCGCAGCCGCTGGAGCTGCTCTGCCCACGGTTGTTTCTGTCCCTCCACAGTCTCACACTTAATGTCACCGCTGAATTCAGACGTAGGAACCGACGACGCCGCCTTCTCGTTTTCTTTCACAGCGCTTCATGCTGGCGGTCCAGGTGTGCGCACACTTTTCTCAAGAGTCTCACTTCGTCCACTGTCTCGAGCTGTGTGACCGCGCGCCCGCTCCGCAAAGACACACATCCACAGTGAGCGGAGGACGGAACATCTCGTGCCTCCCGTGTGCGCGTACTCAGCGCGCGCGTGCGTCCAGCTTCCTTCTGACGTCAATACATTCCGCGGGAGCGAGTCTCTGGTGCGCAGCTGAGGGAGGAAAATGACTGAATGACTGCTCCACGGTCCAAGTAATTATATAACTGACTAATGTGTGTTTTTTCTCCAAATACCAGGCTTCAACGAGCTGTAATACTGTACACAATAACTCACATTCCACACATGTTTCTGTTGTAATTCACACAGAAGATTAGAGCACCAGCGGAAACAAGGACTTAATAAGTTGCTTCTATTTAAACGCCTGGTTTGCTTTTAGTAATGGCCCTGAGAAAACTTCTCATGACGCTCTTATGCTACAGTATATGTATAGGCAGTAACAGTGTGCCAAATAATAATCACTAATGATGTCATCAGGGTATGCTAACCCATGACCACTCGCGTTTTGTGATGTTATGTTCCATCACAACATACTGAGGTTATTTTTCTTGAATGCATTGATTTTCTTTTTGTTTTAGACTTCAAGTATTGTTTTCCTGTAAAGCTGCACTGTTGTGCTTGGTGATCTCATCCCAGCTGCTCTTTGTTTCATCTGACCAGTCAACCAGCAGAATAGTGGGGCCATCTAGTGGCGCCTTCACTTCTTTCTGTCTTTCTTACAGCATTAGATCTCTCTGTACAATGCGCACTCCTGTTTGGTAAGATGGAGGACAGTTTTTGGTTTCTCTCACTCTCTGTCTTTCTGTCCACAGTAGGAAATAGACACACACACACACACACACACTTTTCAAACACCTATTATCATACACATTATAATCTAATGGTTACAGACTCTAACATGTCTCTTAACCTGTTCCCTTCATTCCTACTATTGATATTATTTATTTGTTCAGTTATGTTTCATAGATTCCATATTAATAAAAGATACAATTCTACTGCATTTGGAGACAAGACTATATCATAGGGATAGGCATAGTCATTTTGTTGCAAGTGACTGTGTGATATTTCCAATAGTTTGATGCCATCTGGTGGGAGCACCAAGTATGATAATGTGGCAACAGACTGTGGTACACTTCTCCATTATGCTAAGTATTACACTGACAAGTAGCATTGGTTGACTTTTATTTTCACCAACCACATACAGTACTTCCACATTACATAATTCTTTGTATCTATGAAGTGTCCAATGTTTTTGATTTCAGAACATGATGTGCACTTATAATCGTTTCTATACAATCTCAGGTCTATTCAATTGCTGTTTTTCCACAAATTACAATGTAGAATATATGTTTGTTACAGCATGTTTCAAAAAGAACCAAATATACACCCAGTCATAGGAAAACAATGACACCAGTGACAATAGCGTAACATTAATGACTTAAACAAATGTTCAACATTCTTCAAAATGACATGTAATTTTGTCTGTAGATGTAATTTACATGTTATCTGACTGTAGTAACAATATTTTTCTCACCCCATTAACTCCATTCAGCATATAATGCGATTCGTAAGAACTACAAAATGTAAACAACAAATTACACAGTTGACATTTTCACACAAAAAGAACATTATAATTGTAACAAAAATAAAAATTATTACTGGAATGTTAGATTAGATTTTTTTTAAATCATACAATCTTAAATAACTTGATCAGATAGATTACAGCAAATTTACTTTAAATTTTGCTATTGCACACTAGCAGAATGGCAGAAAATGCATTTTTAAATCCTTCATGTCAGTACAGTGATTTAGTTTTTATTCTGAGGTAGGCCAGGGAAGGTGGTCCTAAAAAAGTTAAAGATCACACTTTTCATATAGTTAAACTGTAGCAGAGTTTATTATTATAATTTTTTTTGTATACTTGTGCTGTTCTTTGTACTGTGTTCTGTGTATTGTCACAGCATTGACTCCTCTGTTGCCGAATGTTCTAGTGTTTTTCTTTTCCAACACAGATGCAGCACGTGTGTCTGTCATGTACATCACATCAAGAATCCTCTTTCTGGTATCAGAGCATGTGTCAGTCTGTCCCTCATGATCTCCTTGGTTGAATACAAGGGCAGCTCCAGAATCGAGTGACATGTCAAAGACTCAGGGAAGTGCTGATCATGGGAGCCGCTCTGGATGAACTTAATTCGAATCTGCATCTTTATCTGGTCCATTCCAAGAATAGGAACCGTCCTAAAACCAGTCAGGAACACTAAAGAACACCAAAGGAGGTAAAATTAGAAAGTTACTTTTTCCTCCAAATTTTTTTAAGATATAAATTTACACAAATGTCTCACTGAAATGCTCTGAAAACATGAAAAATTTCAAAGCTGCAATGTCTCAATCCATGTATGATCCATCTTCTTTACTGTCCATGTTTGTGCTGTGTGATGCTGCAACTGAGTTTTAGTCAGTTGAACTGATTGAGAATCTGCGTATAACGTCTCCTGCGTCATGCAAAATGGGGAACCCACTCTACTGGCTACTGACTAAAATATGACCTTCTTCTTACTGCCTTATTCTGACAATAATTACATCGCCATTGTGTGTCCATGTGTAATGTGTGAGGCTTTTTCTCTGGCATTAATAAAGTTTTAATCCTTTTTAAGTATCTACCACAAACTGAGCCATTGTTATTATTCATCTGTTTACTGAATTCGATATAATGGAGAGTGATGCTACTTAAGAGATTACTGTGAAACTATGACTTGGCGTATGTGTGTAACACATTGACATATAAATATGCAGATAATACAGCATATTTAGAAGACTTTCAAACTATGAAGAAATTTTAAAACGATATATAAAACTTACATAGGAAATCTTTCTTCTGTTCTTCCGATAGTTCATCAAAAACCTCCCAAAACATCTGTATGGTGGGGTGGCCTCCATTACACATCCATTCATAACGTGTGTTCTGAATTAAAAGTAGAAAGTAAATCAAATGTGTAGATGTTGAAAATCATGAAGAAAAATATAACATGTTGAGCTCTTGTTTTGAAGGTACCTTTTTCAGCTTTGCCCAGTTGTACTCTTCTTTGCCCACCAGCACTCTCTGCAGCTCCTCTGGTCGAAACAGCTTCACCAAATCCCGGTCACATATTTGGAAGAAGCCTCGCTTAAATTCCCGAAATCCTTTCTCCACTGATTTGTTGAAGGCATAATTCACATAGGCTTCTACAAACTCCTTCCTGTTTAGCAGATTTAAAGTTTTAATTCAACAAACATTTTTCTGACACAAAACCAACCTAAAAAGAGGTAATGAGAATAGATGAGATTTAAATAACACTTCAGTCTTACTTATTTTGACCCGTCACTGGCTTTCCAGGATTTTGGGGATCAAGGTCAACCTCCGTCTGATCCCAGTTGATCTGTTCATTTTAATTATGAAAGAGCAGATATTAGTAAGACCACTGCAACTGTGATGCTCTAAGAAAGATAAAGGAAAGTTTAGAATAAAACACCAACCAAAAAACACTGGTACAGGTCTTCTAAGACATCATCTTCATAGTCCAAGATGCACTGCAGGCTCCTTAAAACAGCATTCAATTATAATAAAAGAATTATTCTCTTGATTACTGTATTTACAAAATACTGCAAACTTTCAGCTATCACAACGTTAAACCACAAATTTGTACATATACTGACTCTCCAACAGTTGGTTTAAACTCTATCATATCCTCAAGCGTTGGTTTTATGTCAAGCAGCTTCTTGAACAGAGCCAGTGGGAAGGGTAAGTGTATGATGCACTGGTTGTATAAGGCCAGCCCACACAGAAGCCCAAACAGGAAGTAGTTTCTTCTGTCTTCCTCTGTTGTCTGTAACATGAAAATCACAGTAGTTTGACTTTTAATGGAACATTATCTGCAAAACAAAAACAGAATTTTGTTCTATATTTAATCCTGAGTATGTGAATCAATATTATTTTCATGTATGAGCATAAAGTCTTACTTTGGTGGGAAACCACGCCAATGTTTCAGAGTCATTAAACATGAACATCCCAGATTTAGCAGACACCATGTCACGAAACAGGTGGTGAAAAAAGTCCTTCATGTAGACTTGAGTGACCTTCGGGTCCTCATCAAAATACACCTGAGAAATTGTTATAGATGATTAGATTAAAATGATTACAAAATTATATTAGCATGATTTAAACATCAGGTCAGAACTAAATATTTACCACAAGTGGCTTCTTGAGGGTACTGTGATGGGCAGCAGCCAGTTGTTCAAAACAGCCTTCCAGAAGTGATGCTCGCCTTAGCTTCAGTTCAAAGTAAAATGAATCAGCCTGGGGGACCCATCCTAAACCTGCAAGGAAAGCCATCTGGTGTTCTCCCTATAAAACAATTCAAAATATAAATTCTGACATTTATTGATTAATGTAGCTTTGAAATTAAAGTGCTAATGCCATTTTGCACCACAGCATCACTTTCTAAAATGAAAACAGTGATAATACATATAAAATCTTACTGGACAGTTCCAGATTTAGTCACCTGAGTATGTTCAGCATTGATGTCAAATGCCATTTTCTTTGATTTCAGATCCATCGCATATGGGAACTTAAATAGGATAAGTGGCTGAAAAAAAAGAGTGTACAAGTACTTAACTTTTACCAAAAGTGAAACAAACAAAAGAGAAATGAAGATAATAACTTGACTAGCATAAAGATCTATTCTACCATCAATATCTTTTCTTGATGGTAGTCAAGGAAATTCAAAGAATTTCCCTAAGGGGATTAATAAAGTATTGATTATCATGATTATGATTATTATTATTCAAACTACCTGTCAGGAGTTTTATTCATTTATTTACCTTGCCTTTTGACTTTGAGCGCCAAAGTGTCAAATCCTCTTGAAGAACATTTTGGTTAATTTCCAAACAGTATGTGTTTTCAGGGATTCTCTGACGTCCTGCAGTCCTGTTGTTGGCCTTTAAAACATTCATATCAAGAAAGGTTTTAAATATAGACAATGACTTTGACGTTTTAAATTCACAAGAAAAAAACTATATAAATGATACTGACATTGTACATAAGTTGGAGGACTTGTAGCAGGCTCTTTACTCCAGAAGTGACTTCAGAGTTGAAAGGAACAGGCTCGACAGACAGGATTGCTGAGAGGGCCCACTTCCACACCTGAACGTATTCAGCCATAGTGGAGGCTGAGAGCGAGGACCACCAATCCCCTGAGAAAGACGACATGGAGATGATCAAATATTAATGTCACTGAGCATTTCACAAGAGAACAAATGACACTATCTGGAGGCCTGGTGCCCATGCTTTTCCAAACAGAATGTCAACTATCGATTCATCTTATCACAGAAGAGTCTTCCACTGTGCAACATGAACCTTAACATGAAGATGGCGGCATTTCTGGATCATGTTCAAGTATGGATTCTTCTTTGCATGACAGAGCTTTAACTCGCACAGTTAAAGCGGTTCACTGACACAGTGAACTGTGACCTTTGTTTTTTTTTGAAGCATTCCTGATCCTATGCATCACAGATTCATGCCTGTTTCTAATGCAGTTCTGTCTGAGGGTCAGAAGATCACAGGCTTCCAATATTATGCTATATAATATTGTTTTAGTCTTGTCCTTTGTGCACAGAGATTTTGCTAGATTTTGATAATATTATGTACTGTAGCAGATGATATATTCATAGTATTAGCAATTTTAGGTTTGGGATTATTATTCTGAAATAGTTTGAAATCGAGTTGTTCTTTTTATACCCATTCATATTCCTGGCCTGTTGCCAATAAACCTAATTAGCTGTAAAAGATGACTTTTTCAGCCTTTTGTTGCCTCTGTCTGTCAACTGTCTTGAGAACTTGTTATCAGTGGCCCTGTATCAGCGAAGTGCAATTCTGTGCTTCTTCATTCAGACTCGACTGACACTCACACATTTGGCCACAGTTTCTACCTCACACATTTACATGTCTGCGATATGCTAAATGAAGCCTATTAAACATGAAAACACTTCAGTTATCGCTCAGGGTACCTAGGATCTGGTGGCTCTCAGCAGACAATCTTTGTATGGCACCAGCAATTGCCACTGTGAGCTTTGTGTTTGGTTCCAGTTTGTGTGTCTGCATCACATGCAGAAGCTCATTGAGAAGCAGGTAGATCCTCAGCCCTTCTACTCCTGCTGATTTCTTGCCAAGACAGGAAAGCAACTGCAAAACAGAAGTCTCAACCTGTTGAGAAAATAGAACTTCATGAATAAAATATTTCAGAAAGGTTTTGACATTAAAATTCCCACTTTTTCTTGTTAATTATTGATCAAATCACCAACATACAACAAGTCACACCTTTTCCAAAACATCTTTCTTCACCAGTTCTTCCAGATTCTTTCTTGCAAGTGATAAATCCAAGCCAGAGTATTTTAGTGAGGTCTGGAAATGTTTGTCCTTACTAAAACACAAAAGTACATGTAAATGTAATGTAAAATCAACAAATAGGGGGAAGAGTTTACACACAAAATATCTGTATTTACCGTTGGTCCAGGAAGCTTTGATTCACACAAGATGCAGAGGAGAACATCCTCAGGATTTTCCTGTGAAAGTTTCATTAGGTTAAAATTTAAGTTCCTGTACAGTGTTCATATATTTGAAATCAGTAATAAAACATTCAACAAATCATTTCTATTGAGAGATCAATATTGCATTATACCCACATTTTAATCTGTTTCCGTGATCTTGAGTCACGTTCACAGTTCCACTTTGTAATCATACCATCGATAGAATGCTGTGTGACATTGTTCATTGTGTTTGTATTTAGCCTTTGGTGAACATCCTGTGGAAGAAACAAGAAAGAGTTAATGTATGGTTTAGAAACTCACGTTGTAGGTATAAATTCAATTATTTATAAAACTTCCCAACAATTACGGTATGTATGGATTGTGGATTGCGGACTGGATTGTGTACCTCATCAGATGTGCATGTTGCAAAAGAGCAGTTTCCTCCTGCATAGATGTTTTTAATTCTGAGACCTTGTCTGATGGTGTCTGGAAGATTAAGTAAAATAAAAGTTCATCTTGATACTTATTCTCATCCATTATAGTTATACAGTTCAGTCAATCATTACATACTCCATTACCATCTGAAATGTAAAGTACTGTATTTGTATTGTATGTAGACATTCAGTCTAAGACCTGAACTGACCTTAGATTTAGATTTTTTTACATGTGGTGTACCTCAAGGTTCTGCTTTAGGGCCTACTTTATATGCATTAAACATGTCTCTGAACTTTTCCATTGCTACTCCCACACTGTAGAATTTTCCCTCATTGTCGGGTCTTTGTACACTTACTAGTTAAACACACACCTTTTTACACCTTTTAAAAAATTAGCTTGACTTTTATTAATTGTTGATTGTTGTGTGTCATAATTTTCTGGGGTTTTTCAATTCATTAATATTATTTTAAATATGTTATTACCTTGTGGTAGTTGAACACGTAGAGGCACAAAGGTAGTCTCCTTTCCGTGTCCCAGCTGTCCTTGCTCACCACAGCCACAGGAGTAAACCCTGTTGGAATCTGTCAAAACTAATGTGTGGTGTCTAATCGGGAAAACAGTAGGAAACAAACAGTATTTTAATGTTAATAGAGATACTATTCCACTATACCTATATATATATAGCTAATGTACAGCGATAATCTCTAAGGAAAGATTAACAGAAGGAAGAT
>OMLM01004515.1:68657-93509 GCA_900302695.1 Helostoma temminkii | reverse complement strand
AAGCACTCACACTCACACACACACACACACACACACTCACACACACACACACACACACACACACACACACACACACACACGATATATATATGTATATGAATGGCAGGTGAAATACTGGAGCTTTCAGGAACAAATGCGCCCAATGTTTAAGTCAGTTTGTAGAGAACAACCAACAGTGATCGAGTCATATTTCTGAGCAAAATGACTCTATATGAAAGATACAAAGAACATCATGCATCACAACCCTTTTACATAAATTAAAATTTAGATTGTAAAATACATTTCTGTGCACCAAACAGCTTATCATCATCATAATCATCATAATGTATGTGACTGTTACAACTTTGCGTTCAGTAGCAATCTGAACACAATAAGTGTTACATAACAGATGTCTTTAGTGCCTTTAAACAGTATTTTCCTGGTCTAAAAGTCATAGCCACTATAGCAACCCCTGAGTGGAATAGTATCTCTGGAAAACAAGGTTCAGGCCCTGGATTTAGCCGTGTCCGCCCACCAGCTCCAGAGCTGTTGTCATCTCACCATGCTGCTGAATAGTGCAGCAGATGACAGCATCTTATCAGCAGCTGCCAATTACAACACGGGAATCTTATCAGCAGTAGCCAATTAGAACCAGGGGAGTTGCTGTAAGGAAATGTCAACAGCTCAGTGAACTTGCCAGGACTCTTATCTGGCCACGCCTTTTCATCCAGGCAGCTTTCTCAGAGTCTTCTGTCACAGTAAGGATTGCCAGTGCAATGTTGTGACAAGAAGGGCTGGAGCTATAGCAGGCTTTCAAAAGAGCCAGCCTCCTAGAAAGGCTGCACACTTCCTGAAAAATGCAATATTTTAGTGACTTTCTGACAGCTGATAGAAACTAGAAACTTGGAAAAAAAAAAAAAAAAAAAAAAAACTCACTTGGCCCCAGCTGGGCCTGTGTTTAGAGTGACTATACAAGCTTACACAAGATATTAAAAACCAAATAACTGAGATAAGTGAGAAGTGTGCAATCCAACATAAAAGGCTTCTCAGATTGATTACAATGTAAAAGACAGAGAAATTACTCTAACTCTTTCACAACTCCTTGACATGGATGACAGGTAGGATGCATTATTTCCGCTTATAAACATCTGTTCAACAATTTCCACTGCGGAATCAGTGACATGCTTCTACTTTTCCACAGCTTATGCTTTCCCACAGCAACTGTAGATCTGTAAAAAGAACAAATGCCTTGTTTCAGATTTTTTGTCTTGATAATGACTTCCCCAAAGGTGCTTGTGTTACTTATCTTCCTTATCTTGTTGGAGGATTGGAGTTTAATGTTTCATAACATGTTTACAATTATTGGATTAAAGCTAGGGCTGCAGCTGACAATTATCTTCAATGTTGATCAGTCTCTATTATTTGGTCTAAAAAGTAAGAAAAAAAATGGCATATTGCAACTTTAGACATCTTAAAATTTAAATCGTAACATCATAATTAGCATTATTTCATCAGTTGTAATGTAAATTGACGTAAACAGAGGTGGTGAAGTGGTGTAGTAGTGGAGGCACTGCTGCCTCACAGCTACAAGGACCCAAGTTTGAATCCACAGGCCGGTCAGGTGCCTTTCTGTGAGGAGTTTGCAGGCTCTCCCAGCGTCGGTGTGGTTTTCTCCATATGACGACTTTCTTCCACAGTCCAAAAACATGCAGTTATGTTAACTGTTTAAATTGTGTGAACCATTATTAGTGAACCGGCTCTAAATCAGTGTGTTAGGCATTTTTCTTCCACATATAATCAGTTATAACACTGGTCATGAAACTTAATGGAGACACAGTACAGTACGGTTTGGCTTTAAGATCACATTCAAGATGTTTGCAGACAGTGACCTCCACAGAGTGATGGAGCGTTGAATGAATCATGGTCTGATGCCTTCTCTAGTAAGGCTTTTAGAATGGAGGTCATTGCAGTTACTTCTATGGTTCATCTTTTCTCTAATGGTGCCATGGTTGACTGGAGCTGTGAGAGATACCTGCAGTGGCAGCAACATAGAGCTTAAGGCAGACAAAAACATCTGATGCCTAGTAACCCCTTTTTCCCCCCACTGGCCTGGAATAGCAACAGCATCACAACAAAGACAATTTCTGCAGGATAACGTGGCATGCATTTTAAGCACTGACCCCCGATATTATGGGTTTAACAAGGCTGAACTATGACTCTCTCTATTTAACCAGGCTGTGCTGTTAATGCTCAACTCTGTCCATATGCAGAATGACACATTAGTATATTTTTATTTATAAAAGCTATTCTGGGAAAACCTCCATCTTATCTCATCTCTGCAAGGTGACTTCATGTTGCAATAACTGTGTAAGATCGGAAAATATGTCTGCTATTTGTACCTAATGTCTATACTTAGGAGAAAGCCACCACATTTTCTGACAGAATAATTTGTGAAAGGAATTTAAAATACAAAGAAATCTATGCTGATTATGTAATTTGACAACGCTCTCTGTTCTAACAGCTTTGTTTTGTATTTTTTTCAGTATTGATTCATCCATTCCTTGGTCCAGTTTTCTTGCATTTATCTATCATGGTCTTGCCCAAGACCATCCCTTTTAACATAAAAAGGGTTAAACCACAATAGGTCCTGTTAACTAAGAAATGTTCTTCAACCCTGGATACTCCTACTTGTACAAATACTTGTACAAACTTAAATAACTTTTTAAAAAGGTGAAGTTATGCTATTAGTTATAATTAAATGTAGTAATCATTGCCTGACAGTACAGTGAGACCTAATACACAGCACAATATGATGGCGGGATGGATAGAAAGTCTAAAGCTGTTATTTTAAAATCAAACAAAGAAAGAAAACAGAGGTTTCAGCACTGTGGCTTTGACAAGTGGTTCAAACACTTTCCAATCGATGATTATGACAAACTTTTGAATTTAACAACTAATCACCTGGCCCTGGGATGGACTGGCAACCTGTCCAGGGTGTACCCCGCCTCCTGCCCGTATGCCGGCTGGGATAGGCTCCAGCACACCCGTGACCCCTGCGGGGACTAAGCGGTTCAGAAGATGAATGAACTAATCACCTGCTGACTTTAGTTTAAACCTATTACCCTCCTTATACAATACAAACACCTGAGGGGGAAGTCAAGCCGAGCTGGGTAAAGTCAAAAGGCTGTCAACAAAAAGCACCAGAGTGTTGACGCAAACATCATCATAGTAAATTACCCTCCGGCCTCACTAGCATATACGAGCTGCGACTTCAAATAATAAAGACTTGTTCCCACTGTACAGAGTGTGAAACTATAGTCAGATCAGCAAGCATCCACATTTCTCATTTGATCACTTTAATTGCGATCTCCATTAAAAGCACACTGCGATAAACAAGAAATCAGTTAGTATAATTCATCAACATGCTCATTCAGTAATTATTTTTATTGATGCCCGTCTAGTTTTCCCATCATTAGTGCGTCACTATTGATTTCGCCATCATTCTTCTTAATGCTCAAATGCATCACTGTAGGCTGGACATTTCAGAAAGCATGAGTACTGTTTCAAAATTGGGCATCACCACTTGTTCCCCAAGTGCCCAACCTCTGTACACAGTGCAAGTATGTAAAGACAGTCTTATGAACTCGAAACACTGTCATCTCACTCCTCCACCCACGCATGAGAACAATATCCTATTTCAGACAAAAAGTAGCAAGAAAGAGGAAGATACTGAATAATAGAAAGGCAAAAACAGCAGCCAGAACCAGATCCAGAGCAACATAAGCCATTGAAGGGTCTTGTTTAGCATATAATTAGACTTTCGCAGTACCGAGTACATCTGTCGTTCTTACATGTCTTGGTGACACTGTGAGAGAAACGGAGAAAGAACGACATGCAGGGTTGTAGTAGGCTTTCTACTAATCCATCAGGCTTCTCAAACTGCAGATAAAAGGTGCCCATATTACAAGATTGTCTTGCCTGAGAGCAGTGAGATTGGTGTCCTTTATAAGTGGTTTTGGGTAGTAAAAAAGGTGTCTCTATAAAGCCAGGATTATTGTTCTAAGGAAAAAATAATTAGAAAGAAATTGTGATTTATTGGCAATAAGAAAATAATATTTTACAGTTCTTCCTCAATGACCACACACAGTGCTACTTTTGCATAAATAACTATCAGTGTGTGTTTGTACAGTGTGTGTGTGTGTATTACAGTAGGTACACTTCAAAAACTGAAGCTCTAGGTTTCATGTGTAGATTGTTAGTGTACATCACAACTAAAATGACTGGATGCTTAATCAATAAATTGGAAGAAAATTGATTTGAATCTATTATGAGAATTGTTTAAGCATAATTTATCTTCTTTTAATGTAATACGTTCCTAGATTCTCTACATGGAAAATCTACAGTATCGATCGCCCTCCATCCCACAGGAGTGATCTCTACTATGTTGCTCTTTCTTTTCCAATTTGAGGGGTTAAGGATTGAGGATGTATGTTGCACAAGTTGTAAATATTTTTGGGGCAGATGTGTGATATTGTGTTACATAAATAAAACTTGATTTGGTAGCTTCACTGGGTCTACCTTCTCAAATGTTTGCATTTATTCAGAAATGTTTTTCTTAGTCTTCTGTGATAGCAAATTGAATGAATTTGGGTTTCGTACAGTTTGGTCAATGGGACAATCAGCTTAGGGTTTGGGAATTTTCACTTTTCAGAAAGCTAGTGGAATCCATAGATTGCATAATTTGCCTTTTTGCTGTGGTCATTCTACTAAAGACTGAAAGCCACACCTGACTGCTGAATTTTAAAAAAGCAGAAGGGAGATTGAGGGAGGGATCCAACACAGAGCAGCTTAGAGAATTGGTGAGGCCTCAGAATGGGTGTAGACAATAAAAAAAACAACAACATCACAGAGGAAGTAGACCGCTTTAATGAAAAGGTTGTCTATCATGCCATTACCCAAGCAGTTAATATGCCCTTTGCAGATGCTGTCTTGGTACTCACCAAGACACTCACTGCAGACACCTACAGATGAAGTAAGCTGCATTCCCCTTGAAATTTATTTTTGCTTGTTAACATGCTCTATGTATTTTTTCAAAGGAGTCAGAGCACATGGTCAGCCACAGTGCAGCTATCCCATGACATTCTGAGGTTCAGAGCCTCTGCTCAACTTATAAAAAAAAAAAAAAAATGTAATCCTACTTTCTCCTTCTTCTCTCTGAAGTGTTATGTTGTGTAACTTTGTATTGATTTCAGACCAACCCTCTACTGAATAACTCTGACATCAAAGTACACTACCTAGGTCATATGTAAACAGGTACAATCATAAATTGGTTATAGCTGGGTGGCACACTATATATCTTTATTCTTTTTCATCAATTAGACTATTTATACTTCACTTACACAAAATCCCTAAACTGTTGACTGATGTCAAGAGGTAGCTAAACATATTTGAGCCAGATTTTTTAAAACAGTATAAATGCATACATCTCTACAAGAACAAGTAAGCTTTACTCCTCTCAGTGTTAAATATGTCAGTGAACAGTAAATGGAAGAAGCCACTCAGCATCTGCTTCCCGCAGTCTGCTCCTGTGATAAGGGCTGCTAATGTTACACTGGCGTTAACTGTGGTTTTCCCTGTTGACGGGCTCATGGAGTTTCTGAAGCATTTATCTGATCCTCTACTAAATAATTTGAGTGAGGCGATAAATCTTCCACCGTGCTTTTAGCCCATTTAAGTGATTTAACTTTGTTTGTGTTTGGTTATGGATAGTAGTTAGTAAGTTCCTAATATAAAACGTCTAAGGTATATCAAATATTTTTGTTCTGATGTTTTTCGGCAGTTCAGAACGCTTAAGGTATATTACCACCTCCTCAGTCACTCAGAATCAACATTGATCTGCATGTGGGCCAGAAAAACACGATATCCAAAATCTAATCTGCAACAACTGAAATGAGTGTAAAGTGTAAACAGTAAGCAATACATTTTTTATAGTACACAATTTCAATCAATATTTAAGCAGAAATTCCATTAAGTAAACAAAATAATAAAATAATCATTACTTATAACACTACTCAAGGCCGATACAACTCCTGGAAATAATTGTTTCCCCCCTCTTTTTTCCCCACTCATCTTTTATTCCATCAGCTCACAGTTCTGAAAAGAGATGGCCTAAAATGGGTTAATTACCACAGATCCTTTCTGCACTCGTGTTTGCGCAGCGTCCTCTTGCAGAGCCATGTGAAATAAGGGTGTTGGAAAATGGTGGCGGGATGACGAAGAAAAGTTGAGTGAGAGGAGGGTTTCAGCACATTGGCTTTGAGCACTAATGTCAGGCAGTGAGAGGCAGCTGGTGTGGATCAGTTAACCCAGCTGGAGGCTGAGGGAGAAGACAGAAGGACAGACGAGGGGAGGCATGGATGGAGGGAGAGGTGTTGATAGAGGAGGAGAGGAGCTGCCGAGTTGCTGTGATGAACATGCTGCTGTGGGCATAGTGCTGTGTAAAAACAGAGTGATTCCTGCAGTTTCTCACTGAGGTAACTGATGTTGGAGGCACAGATGATAACAAGGAAACAAGAAAATAAAAACAGAGAAAAACAATTTTATATGTCCAAAAAGTCTTTTCATAACCTTATTCCCTTATTCTTTTTGATTGAATTAGTGATCAACCCCATTAATAAAAATAGTAGTGCTACTTCTGTAACCCTTTTTATAAAACTCTGCCTGCATGATGTATAACTCACATGTTGGATATACGTCGCTTTCAAAACATTACTGGTGGATGAACCATGATGTGCTTTTACTAATTTTTTGCTAAATTTTTTGAAATGACTTGTACTCAACACAGTTGATGTCAAGTACAACATGAGCATAAAAGATTATGGTCACAGATTCAGTTTCCTGCAGCAATGTGTGGGTGAAGCTGGAGACCACTATCGCAGCTACTATGTGCAGCTCTGGAGAAGGAAGAAGTTACTGGATAAAGTTAGAGCTGGGGTCTGGTTAAGCATAGTAATACATGACTGGGCCAGGTGAAAAAACTGCTCACCCTCTTCTGCTGGTTTCCTCCAACCACTGGCAGTTGGCAAGTCTCTCCAAGTCTTCAGTATAATCAATAACAACAATGTATGACAACTGTACTTGGCAAAGTGTATGCATATGTATAATTTACAAAATCCTGCTAACTCTACATAATTTCATTCAGTTTTGAGTTGCCAAGTAACATAGATCTATGTTAGTAATTTGTCCAAATATCTCTGCTTAGAAGTAGTAGAATAGTTGCTCTTTTATTTCTCCTAGGTTTTCTGTTTTGTTTCCCCTTCTTAATCTCTTCCATCAGTTTTGATTATCATAAAAAAAACAGACTTTAAAGTTTACAAGAAATCTATTGTTTATCAGTTCATTGACTTATCAATGCAGATGAAAGGAGAGACAAGTGGTCACTCCTACTTTATGTTTTACAAGACCGAAGTGACCAACACAACGAGACCCTTAAATATCAAAATTTACATCTAAATTTAATCTTAAAGGGAAAGAACAGGAGAAAATAAATGTAATTTGGAGAAACCCCAGTCTGATTCAGACTAAAAAAAACAATTTGGCAAAGTTGCAGAAATAATAAGCAGAAATGGATAAGGGAATATGAATGAAAAACACTCCTAAAGGATAGCTAATTTGGCCATCTCCCTAAGGCTGCAAAGTAAACTCATTTTAGGGCTCAGTGTTTATCCCTCTTAATTATTGCCGTGCCTGAACAAAGGTAACAATGAGAGTTAGTCCATGAGAAAAACAACTGAGGTCTGTTTTGTTTTGATTGAGCATAAAACTGTTTCTATATTACAATCTTTTTAAAGCTTGGGCCTTGCTTGAGGCTTTGCCATTAGCTTAAGACTGAGTCGACCGAGAGAACAGAGCACAGTGCCTTCTGGCATTGTGAATTATTTAGGTCTCACATGTTTGTTGCCTTTGCAAGATGGGGTGAAGTGGCAATAAATCCCTGACAGGAGCGTACAGACGAGTGACAGAATGCAAGAGAGTGCATAATTAAAAAATTATGGTGGCAAATGAAAAAACTTAAAGGATAACGCCCAATTTAATTTACTCGTTTGATGATCATCAGTGGAGTATATGGAGAATATAATGTAATGTCTCCAATTTGACCTGATTCAAAGGCAGCCTGCTATAGCTTAAACAACTGTATATAGCACTTTTCTAAATACTAAAGAGGCTCAATATGCCTATGCAAGCACATATTGCTCCAGCACACAGAGGCATTGTGAAGTCTTTATCTCTCCCAGAGCAGCAGTAGAGACAAGTGGACTGTTATGTTCTGACTGATGCAGAGGAATCCCAGATGGATAAGGAGAGGAGGGCCCCTGTGCAGCTTGTCATGCATTTCAATCACTAGTGTTAAAACACATACACAGTGTAGACATACAGTGGTGCAGGAGCACACAGCTGTTTCTTCCATATCAAATACCAAAGAATCACTAAGTCATTAACCTCTATATTCTCCTACTTCTTTTCATGGATTCTGAGTTAATGAGTTCAACTTCCATCCATCAATGTCATTCTAAATCTTCTGTGTCACTGTGTGGTCTCAGCATCTCAAAGACTGACATCCAAGTGAAGATCTCTTCCAGTGTCAACACACAGGAGTCAGGACACTATGTACTCATATTCTCACTCACACACACTCACATATACACACATGCACACACCCCTCAGGGACAATGGCCCAGCCATATATCTCAATGGACTGTCATCTCTGACAGCTTAAGTAGCCCATTACATTATTTACCTTCGAACAGCTCTTTGCCTGCCAGTGGTGGGTCAATGACATCGCATTACATTTTTTATGCTTAAATCTATTACTTTCCGATGGTAAAAAGCCACAAAAGAGAAATACTGGCAGATGTCATGTGGGAAACTGTTATACTTTAAAGGACTTTCTCAAATGTAAAGCCACATTCAGTTTGCTGTACCAGAGTTTATTTCTGGGATTCTACACAGAAAAATCCAGTTAGTCTGAAAACCATTCATCATAAGAAGGTCAGAGTAAAAAGACAGGGTGTGGACTACACACTCCCATGGGAGACCTTGTACTGACAACATGGTTTCAGGATTTCCAATACAAACCCTGACCACAGATGAAGTCAGTGAGGACTTCTTGGCTTCACAACTCTCACCTGTGAAAGTGCAGTAACTAACAAGCATACGGAAAAAAAATTACAAGGTTTCTTGGAGCATTTTGCCACCAAGCCAGCGTGTTTAATTTAACTTTACAGAGAAATAGTGGAAATATAACCAAACACCCTCCCTTTTCATGCAAAATTGATCCAACCATTAGAGTTCATGGTTTCCTGTTAATTATTTCTTATTACTTTTCTTATAACTTGTGAAGCTAAATTGGAAAAAACATTACTAAAATGTATGACTCACCAGAAGTGGTACAAATACAATGTTATCACAGCTGGGCCACTGAGGTTTAACTGTGAAATACTTCTAAACAAAACAGGTAAAGTGGACACTAACACAAAAATAGGTATTTTTACAAATGAACAGTTGAGTGTTCATACTTTTTGTGGTGTGTGGACCCTCAAAGACATAGGCCATCTGACCCACTATGTAAAGCCAGAATTTAATGGAGTCTAAAAATATGATTTAAGTATTCTATATTGTTTTTAAGCTACCCAACATATTTTGTTAGAAATGACAAATGTAAATAAACCTCACCTGGTATACAATGACTGCTCCACAAGAGGCATTTAAATGCTTACATCTGCACTATGATATTTTCCAACTACAATGTAATAATGTGCATCCAAATAAACCTTTGCTGGTACATGTCATGTTATAATGTTCCAGATGGTTGAGAAATACTGCAGCTCCCTACCTACACAACATGTTTTCCCTTTGCTCAATGACATTAACCTTTCTTCTGAAGAATCAATAGCATTTTATTCCACACCTCTCTCTTAGCTCCCTCTAAAGGTTAATGCACAAGAGATTGGATCGGTGAAAGTACAATTCTTTTATTTGCTAAAACTACGCCTGTGGACTGGCCTCTGTGATAAAAAACAATCAATTGATTTTCATGCACAAAAACATGAGTGAGGGTATTTATTTAATCCTGGCATTGGAAATGCTTTAAATAACTCCATACACATGGCCTCAGGTTTGAAAACATGCCTGAACTGTGATCACTACACAATATCTTTTCCAGTCAAACAACCTTGTTAAGGGTACTTGAAACCCATCCAGCTAAAGGCCAGGCAATCTTCTTCAAAGACCTATTTCACACACCCAAAGTTATTTGCTACTAAACAGACACAGGCGGTTTCCAGTAAGGCTGAATACGTGTTCAGCTGTACTAAAGGTAAGAGTCATGTCACATTATGTTTTGGTTACCACGTTCCTTAAAGCTTGTCAGTGTACTTTCAATTTCTAGCTAATGTCTGTACTGTACTTGACATGGTGAATAGAACAAAGGAAGCAGAATGTTAGTTAAGGAGTACTGCAGGCACAGAATTGTGTGCAGTGAGTGAAAACACATCTCATTATCAAGGCTGACATGACCTTTGCTATCTACAGCTGTAGGACTCCTTGTTATCAGACCTGAAAAATCACTATCAGCTGTAAATACAAAAATGTTTAAATGTCTCTCTACTTTTTTCTAAAGTTTTCTGTGTGTCATAGAACAGCCTGATGCCAGTGGTGCAGAGATGTTCACTTCCAAAAGCTTTAGAGCAAAGCACTTCCACTCAAGGAATTTCAATTTGTGCTTCTTCAGTAAGTTTTGCAGCTTCTTATTTACTGTAATTTCATAATACCTAATACCTAAAGGGCTGTGTAGAGCGTGAAAGATGCTAGAAGTTCACAGACCAGGGAAAGAGAGGGCTTAATGGAACTGAGTGGACTGATTTTGAGTCTCATATCACTAGCTTAAGTTGCATATTTATTTATACATGTTATTTTCATAACTATTACTTTTATTTTAAAGAGTTTTAAAGAGTTGTATCAGTATTTAGCATTGTAAATCACATCAAGTTCACTTGGAAATGCATCACAAATAAACATTATTTATTACCATTATGACATCAACAAAGCGTGAGATAATGGAAATAAATTAAATCCAGCCTGTGCTGAATTTCATTTATTTAGATGGTAAATCCGCCTCTACAAGAAAAAAGAAAAAGAAAAAGAGCAGCATTTCAAAACCTCATTCTCTTCAGGACCTGCAGTTAAAACACAGCAGGACTTGAGGGGAAATGGCCATCTATGGCTCCGTCATAAAACTGATAAATAACAGTATAAGCAAAATCCTTGCAGTGTGGCTGCTGCCCCAAGGCACCACTTATGGATAATAACAAGACAGGCATACACACATACAGTGGCTGTACATAAACATAATAAACTAAAAAGATAAAGAGCTAAGATGGAAGCTCATTGTTTCTACCAGAGAAAGCAACTGAACAGAAAGAGTAGTGTTTGATAAAGAAAGAAGAAATCTTGAACTGCCCTCAGTTTTACTGGGACATAGAGAAATGCCGTTTTTTTTTTTAAACAAGCCTCATAAGAAGCTAGACATTTCCTACCAAGTGGGCATGATTTCCAATAAATATTATTTCCCTGAAGCCACTTCATACTCAACTAAATAAAAATATAGTCACAGTGAGCTTTAGTGTGAAATGAGTGGACGCCATGACTATTTTGAGAATGAACAGAATATAAATCAAACTTCAAAAGCTTCCTGTAACTGTCTACAGGAGGCGAGAGCTCTTAATTATGTATCTGGTAGCTTGTTGTTTGGTCCTGGTGTGGTGGTTTAAAAGATCATTAGTAAATAATATATCATCAGGGTGGCATTAAGTCTGAAATGACTTGAATTCCTCACGGGCCACATCAAAGAGTCAGTGTTTGTTGACTTCTTAATTTTTTTAATTATTGAAAGAATGCAGCTGTGAATGTATAAGAAAAAAGTGGCTGTAAATGCTTGCACACACATGCAAAACTGATTATCAAGTGTAATGAGAAAATTCCATCCATTAGGGCGCAGCAACAAGACTCAATCAACATTGCTTTTAATGAGTCAGAGCTCCATCAGAGAGCTGAATGACTGACTGAGACAGGGACAATCAGGAGCCAGGCAGAATCAGACATATAAGCCAATTATAGTTATTATAAGCCACATTTCCAGCTGTTCTAGAGCACCACAGAACTGCTGGTCCTTCTAGCATGGGATTTAACCTTGCAAGCAGCAATAACTGACAGCAAATTCTGGGGTCATAGCAGGGCAAGTGAAGGATAAACTGTACGGTATCTATGGAGGCAGGGGTAAAAGTCTGTAGCTGTCTGTTGTTGTACAACTTAAGAAAGTTACAGAAAACCTATTTAATCTCCTTTTCCATAACACACATTGAGCAAAGCCATCTCCTCTGCAAGCCCCTTCTCACTGTAATCACCACACTCTACAAAGCATTAAAATTGGAAACATGGTTATTGTACAGCAGTATTCGTCTATCCAGCAATGAGACAAAGCGAAATTGAACTTACCTGGATGAAACCCACGTAGCAAGTGTCACTCAATATGACACAATAAATCAAACACATTTAGTGTGGTGAATACAAATCAAGCAGGGCATGGCTCTGTCACATAGGAAACATGACATTTGGCATAAACATGATGAAATAGAGTTTAAAAAGGCCATATCATGCATAATTTTACATTTACATTTTTATTCTGGGGCTCTGCTGAAATAGTTTTGGTTGACATACAATTTCAGAAACTGCTTATTTTTCTAATAATGGGTTTTATCTTTTCTTTTTCACCTGTCTGAAATGGTTTGTCTAAGCTCCGGTCTCTTGAAAGCCCCTTGCGTCCCGAGCTCTGTTGGCCAGCTTGCTCTCTGGGCTGAACAGAGCAGTGAACAAAATTCCCAGGTAATCTGAATGGGTGTAAGTGTGCACTTAATGGGCACGCAATTGCAGATTGATCAGGATGTGATGTTTTGCCCACTTGTAGGACAGATTATCAATGCAATGCTAATGCTTTTATATGAAGGCTATATGATTTGTTTCACAGTAGAAAAGCACAAATCAATTGTTCATGCTATCACAAAGTTTTGAATCCGTTTGTGTCTCTAATGTTGTTGCAGAAGAACACAAAGGTTGTAGTGACAGTATAATTTAGCATTACAGTAACAATATCATGACTAGGGCTGGGGCGATTCGTCGACATAATTGATTAAGAAAACGCTCTACTCTTTGAGTATGTGTGTGTGCGCATTGGAGCAGAACTCCGCTGTGCGTAATAACAAGTGACTATGTACAGAAATGCCATTGTACAAATAAATAAATACCATCAGGTTATTTAGCTTGTTTAAGAAAAGAAGGTATAGACATGTTCTATAGGAAAGGTAACCTTAAATGACTTCTGGTGTGATCTGGCACTAAACACAATTATACATAAAAACAACTTGACCTTTTAGGGGGAGCCGGGGTGCCCCTAATATAATAGGGAAAATGCTGTTGATTATATTGCACAATATACATTTTATTTTAATTGAAGTGTTGTTACTCTAGCTGTGACTTGAATTTTACATTGTTTAATTTATTTAGCTGTTGAATTGCTAAATGTAGTTCACATCACATTCCTTTTTCATAATTATAATTATATTGTGTTTACTAGTTTGACATTTTTTACATAGTTTTTGTTTGGGGAATAATGCCCTGCAGTGCATGCTTTGTCATATTTATTTGTTTAAAGATAATTAAATAAAATATTGAAATATAAAAGACTAATGAATTGAAATTTTTAGGAGATTAAATAATCGACAGATTAATCGAAAAAATAATCGATAGATTAATCGACAACAAAACAATCGTTAGGTGCAGCCCTAATTATGACTGTAGGATACTTTCAAAGCTGTAGTAAAATGAGAACTCATTGCTCACATTTAAAGTGATTGAAAAAGCTGCATGTTTCCTCGCTCTTACAGAGCCCTTTCTCATAACTAAATATATCTACATAAATTATTTGTGTTGCAATGCACTGGATGCTATAATGATGTTTTATTGTTAAATTGCAGAGGTTTCAGGTGGCTTGGGTAACAAGTTTAACTGCCAGTGATGAAATAAATGATCATGACAAATGAAAATGAGTTGAGAGCATCTCCCTGTGTCATTGGCAGAAACACGCTATGGTCCAAATCATCTGGGCACACTTACACTCAAAACAGTATAGTACATTTCTTTTTTGCCACATCTTAAGAAATTTCTCCTGGTTATATGCTGTTCTGTCCTCAGATTAAAGAGAAAAAAAAAAAAAAAAAGGAACACAAATGGATTCATTTCATTTTCACTGTAATTTCATTTCATGTCATTGAGACATTACCCTTCAGCGATGCTGCTGCTCATCCTGCATATGGAGAAGTTTTGTTTTTTTGCTCTGCAAACCGGGTGTTCAAAGATATGTCAGCTTTAAATGTTGCAAGAATGCAACAAACAAATTCATCTTGTAAACAAACATTGTTATGTGGTTATTTGTTTGATGATAAAATATGAAATGGCATCCAATTATAGGAAGACATGGTCAGTGAATTAAAATTAATAAATTAAACACCACTAAGACGTGAACTTGTCCATGTGGATGTGAAGAAAAGATAAATAGTCGATTAAGGCCATGTTAATGAGTAGTAATGCAATCAATTAGCACTGCTAAGAAAGCACATGGAACAACAAGTCTCTGTCTTAAGGGTCCTCTTCTGTCTATTACTTACAAAGCAATTAATTAGTCAGGACTTATTTAATTCTTTAATTAAAAAGTCTTGCTTTAATTTGACACATCACCACACAACCCACCACTAACTCAAATTACCATTTAATGATGGCATATTCTCACCTAAACACACACTTTTCTTTCAGTGTATCGCTCTGTGTGTGACAGGTCAGTGTGTGAAAGCTGAAGGCGTGTTGCAACTGTGATTGGCAGGTGGTGCTAGCACAGTAACAGACAGTCAGGCGCACAATCTCAGTGGAGCAGTTTCCTTCCACAGCTGCATGACCCCCAAACAGGCCAGACAACCAGAGCCTCAGGACATGGCAAGGTAATCGAAAACAACAAAGACTGAAATAAACTACTTTCCCCCCACACTACCACCAAATAATAGGATTATGCAACAATTTCCGTCACAGTTTTTGATGTTGGCAGAAGAATCTCAAAGTAAGAAATCTAACTGATGTATTGAAGCTCTTCTGAGTGAAGGGAGCCATTCTCCATTTAAGGTTACAGACCCCTGCATTTAGAATTTGACATGGCTGAGGGCAAAATCAAGAGGATTTGAGACTGCAGAGTTGCAGCTATGGTGCAATATGTGTGAGGTGGTAGGTGCCCCTACCTGGAGGCAGGCTGGCTCTCTTCCTCTTCTTGCTATTCTCAGCAGTGTTTTCCAGAGGACACTCAGTCACCAGTGGTCCGCTTGAACTGCTGAACTGGAGGGGGTCGTTGTTGGTTGCTGGATCAAAGGGCAGAGCGTTGAGTCCTGGAAGACACAGACCACACAGAAAGCCAGGTTACAGTAAATCAAGTAAAGGGTGTAAACATTTGGAAACATGAAAGACAGAAATGAGATTAGCTCTGCTGCACTTTTCATGTTTGATCTTTTTGGACAAATCATAACAAAACCTTCTTACCCAATGAAACTGGTGTCATTGGTTAAACAACATAATTAATCAGGTTTCAATACTATAAAACAAAAAAATACTATTCTCCTAAAATTCTTTCACTAGATTTCTTTAAAATCTTGAATATTGCTGAAGATTATGACATATCATCTAAAGCTCCACAACAGCCAGTAAATAATGTCTGTCTTCCTAATTTTAAATGACAGCTTCATATAGGTGCTGGGATGTTGGTCAGAGGTTTTTTGTGTGATATATCTAAAGAGACCCATTTATCAGATAGTTCAAGGAAGGGAAGGTTTTCTTAATCATTTCTATTTTGTTCACTGTTATCATACAATTACAAAATATGCTGTTGAATTATGAATGCAAAACAACAAGCAGATTTAGATCCATCAGAAACGGAAATAAAATATGGATTTTAAATATTTCACCAGTTTCAATAAATTATATTATTTTATAATACATTATATAATTTTATGCTTAGAGTATTAGCCATTGTGCTCTCTATAAAAGTGCATTTGTTTATAATTCAGAGCAAGGTCCTTAATTTAAAGAACTGGTCTACATTCATGAAAAAAAATCATGACATTTCTTTGTGTTCAGATTTGGTTTTTCTTCTTTAGCACAACCTATCAGACATCCCACAGTTATGACAGTTGAATGTATGGATGTATTGTCACTCATATCCTCTTAGAATCTGGTTTGTGGTGGACAGGTCCTTACAGTGGAGATATAAAATGTATGACATTTTCCTATCAAAGTAAGACTGTATTGTTGCTGGTGGATTAACATCAAGACTGCAGCTTGGATTCCGGCTGTCCATGATCTAAACCTGGATGTAATTCCAAGTTTGAAGCTATAAATGTTATCATTTCACATGTTTTGCTTACTGGGTTAGCTCACAAAAGCATCAAACTGTCTGTGCCCACACATTGGACTTTTAGCTTCTCTCTTACTCAGATGCACGAGAAATTGTCGGGTAGTTTCACAGCAGAAAGTTTAGGATGCTTAGAAACATGGCATGAAACTTTTGAAGCCATTTTGGGGTTTTTGGGTTTATTAGGTTGGATTTTGTTTAAATTGCATGTTAACATTGCATGTGTCGCACTGAAAGCAATACTATATGCAGACTCATTCTTTACCCTGTACTTATGACACCCTGTACTTGACTTACTCTCAAGTGAGGTCAGACTATGTACGACATAATGAGTGTGAGTTGTTACTGAAAGAGGCTCTGAGTGCAAAATTTCAGCCGTAGAAGAAACAAGGATCTGTACAGACACATTCTAGGGATGTCAGGGAACTGTTTTTTTAAGGGATATAATATGGGCTCTTTAAGCTTGTGTGTGAGATTTAAGCAGAGGGGACTGTGTATTTGCTGCAGTCAGTCTAAATAGATCTTCTGTCTGAGCTCACACACAGGCACATTTCTCAAGTCAATTCCTACTCAGTATCCACCTGTCACACTTCTTTAAATATGACTGTCAATAGTGTGGAGAGAGACATAAATCCATTACTTTGCCAATGTTAACACTAACAGACTGCAACAGTTTACATTTAAGGAGACACTATTTCAGTCATGAAAGGCATAAAAGTTCCCATAAGAAACGCCAAAAAAGAGACCATGGAAAGGCTGAAACAGAACTGAACAGCTGACAGGAAAATAACACTAAGGCAGGAAGTTAATTTTGCCTTAGTTCTGGTCTATCCAAAAATATGTCACAACCTTTTTTCCAAAACTGACTCTGAGAATAGAACAAGACATCTAAGCTGGGGTGTAAATGTGACTGGCAGAGTGGACAAATTTTGAATCAAGAAGAAAGAAATGTGTTGAACTCAAATGTATGGTTTAAAACTGATTTAGTGCTACATGACTGACAGCATCTAGCAAGGATCAGAATTTCTGTAAGGATCTGAGTGCCTTATCTGAGTCTTGAAGGATAAGATTACTAGAGTTCTGATGGGAAGGTGGGAAAAAAAGAATTGTACAGATTCATCCTCAATGAAACATCTTTTGACTGTACATCGTTATTTTATCTCACATCAGAAGCTTAGATCTATGGATCTGAGCTTAGGAACAGTGTCAGTGTTCAAAACCAATAATCGAGCAGTTGCAGCTCACAGCAGAAATATATGTTGATTTAAAAATGAAGAATGGGAACAGAGAGTAGGACTGAAATCTGAGTGTGTTTGGTTGTAAACCTGTGTATGAATGTCTTAGCTTGGTCATTGACCCCGTCTGCTGTACTCTGTGTAAGCTGATGGATGGCATGTGAAAGTTTCAACATCTGGCCAAAAGGAGAAGTGATCTCAGTGAGCATCACTCCATGGGATTAGGAGAAAAATAAACACCAGGAGGCTGGGTGGAGACGGGGGAAGACTGTGGACAAAGGAGCTGCAGAGTAAATGCAGGAAATGAATTAAATTGTGAACCGAGATATAAACATTTTGCTCTGTGGCTTTAGGATAGGGAAATATTAAAACACTGTATTAAGCCCAACTGCATCTGCACAATAGAAAATGTTAATATTATTAAGATATTAAGACAGGCTAATATTGCACTTAGTCAGTAACCAAATCTATAAGAGCTAAGTCCAAGGGCTTACAAACTCACTCAAACTTGCCTCATAATTTATAAAGCTAATGAATGAAAAGTACTTTGAGGATAAAATTTCATTATCTGACAAACTTGTGACAACTTTATCCTCAGAGGTTAAATGATTACTTGATTGTTTGTAAGACTATAGAACTGATCCCAAATAACAATGTATTTGAATATTTGTTTACTCTTTGCTTTTTTATTTAACTAGATATAAGATTAAACATTAGCAGCACTATTAAAATGTGGAAATGCATCTAAACCTGGGTGCCTGGCCTCCACTTACTGCAGTGAACGTCACTCCATGACTGTTAAAGGGAAGCCAAAATGCCAAAGACTTCAGCTATGTCTGACAAAAGCTGAGTGGCAGATATGCCATTTGAAACTGACCTATCATGGTAATGCCACTAGCCTAAATAGAAATGGAGAAGTGTGAGAGATATGACAAAAGCCTAGTCTGACCCACTCGCATGGTGGAAGCAAAGCTAAATGATTCATCAGTGAAATAAACAGTTATATGCTGTTATGCTATTTATCAAGTTTGCCACAACACAAATTAAATAGCTTGTGGGGATTAAATCTGTGATCTTTCAGGTGCATATCACTATTTTAACCAGCATGGCATTGAGCTGTAATGATTTTCATATTAACATGTTTATGTACCTCTCCTATGCACCTCAATCTAACTTTCATCGACTAATGGCATGAATAATGCAGAGCAGAAGGAAATGTGCATTAGCACAACGCTGTGAGTAAGTGCTTAATGGGGGGATAGCCTGAGCAGTGGACTATTAATCTAAGATAGCACTGAGAAGCATACAGGGGCCATGTAGACTACTGCACATCCATTCATCTCAACAAGACAAAGGGCCAGATGGTGGCACACAACATTACCAAATCCCCAACCCCAGACTACTACTACTTCTCACTATTCTACTTCTTTACCAAACTATAACTATGTACTGCTAAATGGCAGTACAGTATAAGCAATATGATACCACTGCTAACTTGACCAAAGTGACTAGATCAATGAATTGTGAAATTCTTAATTATTCCACACTCATTGTATTTATAGTTCTTTCAGTCCAAGTCCATGATGTTCACATTTATATTGTACTACAGTATGTGCATGACTATATGAGCAACGTGTGGTTGGGATGTGAGGGGCTTCGACATCTTACAATAATGGATTAAAATAAAAGTAAAAAAGGCTACATTGTCCATTACTGATATAATAGTAATGTCAGTCGCATGCTAATACCTCTCAGAATAATACTGCATTGCTATTGCTGCAAAGCTGGCTGATCACACGGGTCACAGTACTATAACCCTCTGTGCTGTTAGGTGGCAGCTGCAAATCTACAAGCAGGATCCCAATTTAGCCGTCAGTCACCTGAAAGGTTTCTGATTAAAGTCAAAGTCACAAGGCCACTGTTAGGTCTCACTAAAAAAGTTTCTAAAGTCACTAAAGTAAAATGTGATAATGCTCTATTCATAGCCCGGAGTGCCCATCACAACAAGGGAGAGTGTTGTGGCGCAGGACTATGGGCACAAGCTCCAAAAAAGGTAGCTGAATGTGAAGTTGCGAGTGCCCTTAGCAGATGTATAAACAAGGTGTCTGACTGATGTGGCTTAGCAATGGACGGTAAAGTATGCCAAGCAGCTGCAGCATTCCCATGAGGCTATTAGCCAAGCTTTTCACTTCCTGTGTATTTATAGAAAGACAAAGGGCAGTTAAAATAACAGGCAGATTGTAGAATTGGAAGACCATTTTGTGTATAGCTGCACTGTGGTGCAAACTTTGCTTATTTTAAACAGGATAAATGGTTGAGGAGATCCTATTGGTTTTCTGACCCATTCTTTATGATAATAACACAAAACCTTAAGGAGGTTATTGCCCACGAAAGCAGTGGTTAGGGAGAAGAAGTGTTTTGTAGATAAAATTAGGTTGTTTCACTAACAAGATCTCAAGGTATGAGCTTTAATGCAAAACAACACGCAGCTTTAGATGCTTTAATTTGTTGTATTGTTCTTTGTCATGGAGTCACATAAAGTTAATGACCATGCATACTCTCTAGGTCTTTATACATCATGTTCAAGTGTAACATCAGCCAGCTTAAAAACAAAACCTCCACTTTCATTGAAACCAGAGACAATTAAAAGACCATTAAGATGCAGCCTGGGCTGGAAACACTTCAGTGTTTATCAACACAACAGGAGTGTGACGACAGAAAGTCTCAACAGAGGATTGATTATGCTAGATGAAGAGACCACAGAGGCACATTCCCCACAGTGACCTCTACTCTTAGGTGGTGGTACAAGGTGCTGTTGTTAAGTTTGACCTGTTCCATCGAGACCTGCCAAATGCTGAGAGCCTGAATATCTTTGCTGAGTGAACTGCCAGCTCAGTGGTACATACAACAGATGAAGAGGAAACTGCACTCACTTCTACACTGTGCACAAAGTTGTGTATGGATTGAAACAGTGTTTAATTGTGGATGTTCACTGATCTGCCATCATCAATACTTTGATGGTAAAATAAAAATGAATTTGGCAAGTATTTCTCATACAAGGCCTTTTAGATATAGAGTACAGTATATAGTTGTTCAAACTGCCTGCTATGATTCATGAGTCGACATTCGAGACCAGGAAAAAAAAAACAAAAAAAACTTTTTTTATTTTCACGTTTTTCCCATGGTAAACTCAGTTCAAACTTCCATTGTTTGGTGATGCAGCAGGTGCTTTCAGTAAAGTGAATAAAAAAAAACACTTGCAACACAGCTGCGCTGGGATCACAGGGGAAAGAAGTTAATGATAATTAATCACCAGCAATACTGCCAAATAAAGATGAACACTTTTAAAGACTCAACATTTTGTTACAATTATCATTAACCAGACTGTCAAGTCAGTTTTGGGAAGGCTTTGAGTAGCACTGAGAAGGAAATGCGGGTAAAAAGAAAATCTGAAATAAATGGCCATTAGCAAACACAGACACAAAACTGGAAAACATAGCGCATAAACGCCACCATCTTTCAATTATTGCTATGTGTTAGCACATCCTAACTACTAAAGTAGAGACAATTTCCAAGATATGCAGCATTTTGCATCTTTAAGTAAATGTCAGAGGCACCAATCAGGGTTAATAACATAATAAGTACATAGAAAGAATTACATACTTACAGTAGAAGTTTGGTAAAGGTTAATATATTCCCTGATGCTGTGATGACATTTTGAGACAATGCTAGCATTGGAATATCTCATTGTGCATTTACAAATTTTTGTCTACTCTACACTGCCATATGGAGCTAGAGCACACTGTGACACCTAAAGGGCAAAATACAAAATGCAAAGGCTTATTAATGCAAAGGGAGGGCAATTAATTTTTGTTTTCAGCTCTTGTCTTTGTCAAGATCTCCAGTGTAGTTTTTCAAGCACAATCTCTAGCACTAGCTCACCATAATCATGTCATGACTATTCATAACATTGGTGACAAAGAAAAAAAAAATCCTCTGACCCCCCTCTGTCATTCCCCTGAGCCTCAGGGAATTCACTGAAGGTTAATTTATTTAAATCTCCCATGCACTCATCTCTATTCCATTAAACTCTGAGAATCTTTGGTTTGCAGTCTACTTTTCTGTTAAAGGCCTGTGCCCTTTCTGCGATGCAATGAGTCAATGTGCGTGCGTTACTAACCAAGACAACACAGCTGATGGTCATGTTAGCTTACACATGAGTATGCAATATCCTCTAAGAGCATAACGATGTACTAATAAGTCTACGAGGCACTCATGGTAGATGGCCATAAAGTGAAAATGCAAGTTCTTCCCGGGAGAACTGGTCTATTCTACTGTTTCTGAGCCCACAGAATGTCTGAGCTCCTACCATCTGTCCTCTCCTTTGAAAGACAGGATACTTTAATGCATGCAGTGTATGGTCAGATCAAGCTATCAACAATTAGGCTGCGGTACAAAGGATATCTTGGCTACATGGGCAATCCCAGTCTCATTATTATAGCATGGCATGCGTTATGACTGGCACTGAAGCTCTTATGCTAATGACTTTGGAAATGCTAAGCCTTCCCATCAATAGTTGGTGAGACTATTTGCAGTCTGTTAAAAAGACATCCAGCCTACGTTGATGTGTTTTGTGTTCCAGAGTTATGGCTAATAGCTCGTTGGCTCCAGCATACTTCAACAACAGCAAACCGACAGCCGTGTGTATTAGAATATGGCCCTGAACTGTGGTCAGTGGTCACTTCTAAAACACACTTTGCTCAACAACTGACGGTAATGCATGTCCATTCTTTGCTGAGATTTTATTTTAAAACTTCAGAGGGTTGAACACAGTAGCTCAAACAGCTGCAGTGTGAAATGGTGCCTCTGAGGTTGCGCACAAACCTGTTGTGTATTCATTAGGAAAGAAAACATACAAACAAACAAACAAACAAACATAAAAAAAACAAAACACTGGAGCTCGGAATCACGTGAAACACTATTTGAAGATAACCTGGTTACTTCTTAAGAGTAAAGTGCAAGTCATCTCCCAATAAAAATGGGGTTAGGTCACAGAGGGGCCGGCTGCTCTTTTAAGGCTTCAAATGTATATCAGCATCTTTTGGCACAGTCTAATTGTCCAAAAACTTCAACTTGATTTAACGCCACCTCTTGTTCGCTCCCATTGGTCCTCTCAAACATAGTGTAAGCTTCTCTTAATTATTCCTCTCTTCACTCTAGTGCTCAGCTGCCATCTATTTTTTTCCCCCAATTCTGTCTCATTTCCTTCCTGTTCTCAAATCTCAATTACTCTATAATTTGTTTCAAACTGGCTATATTTTATCCTTGTAAGGGCATGGACTGAAATAGAGGACACAAGAGATTTATCAGGCTTTTCTAATAGCATGATGTGTCCTGCTGTCTTGTCTTTGATTACATTTTTTTTGTCTTTGTACAATTTTGTACAACTGCAGCTCCCTGAGACATAGCAAGCTACAGGACATATCCGATATCTAGGCGTATTAATATTTAAAATCTAAGAAGAAAAGACAGAATAACAAATTAGACAGAGAAGAGAAGGGAGACTGAAAACAACACACAAAAAGGTCAGTGTTTATTCTGAAATGGAAATTTTGTTCCTGCATTAAATATTTACAATACAGCCTTAATTTTATGTATTGTAAATGCTGACCTTGGTTGTCATAAAGCCCGCAAATCCCAAAACTTTGAAGAAAAGTCAAACAAGGTCAATAACTTGTTTCAGAAAAAAACTGTAAAGCTTTGCAAGGATCTAGTACTAAAGCTACCAATAGTTGGCCATTATCTCTCCTCCCTTCTCTCATCTTGCCTTTTAATCATCTTCCTCATTTGCCCCCCCCAACACATACACTTAAAGGTTTTAAATGTATTTAAGCTTAAAAGTACTATAAAAGTATCATAACCTAAGGCTATGTGAATGACACGCACATGTTTCTTTTACAATTGTGGTAATTTGCCCTTATTTCAGTAATTACATTGTCCAAGAGCATTTAGCCAGAGGAGATAAAGTTGGTGTTTGTAATAACATAAATAGATTGAACTATTAAAGGTTACAGTAGAGAAAAAAAAAAAAAAGAGAGAAGTAGTGTTAAATAAAATGAAGATTAAGCCCTGCAGCCAGTGTCGTATGAAAAGTAGCATCATTAAACTGAATCAACTCTGAACTATTCTGAGAAAATAATTTTCCTGACTCATAGCCTGTGTCACAACTTCAGATTTCTTTGCACACCATGTGATAGTTTGGTTTTGAAAAGCACACCCACACCTTGTCAGTATACTTCAGAACATCCCAGAGGCTGTACTTAGTTTCAAGGAGAATAGATAAGAAGCTTTATTCCCCTGTGTGGCAATTAATATTTGTAAAAATGCTCCTTAGCGCCGTGAATTGTTTGTATCACGCGCTCTCTCTAAAATGTGAATGAGTGTGGAGTCCATATCCAAATCTATCAGACCCCCTGAGTGACAATACAAGTGAGATCTCAGTGCTCTAGATGCAACAGCCCATTTTCCAAAGACAATTCTTTGCCTTTGATGCTATTTCAGGAAGTAGCTGCCATACAGGTCTGGAGAGAAGAATTACCAGATGGCTACTTGTCATTCTCCATGAGTCGGAGCTCTGAATTCTGGTCCAGGAAGCTGGAGTGTTCAATGTGAAGTGTGATGTTGATCATGACTTACACTGCTAACAGGGACACATATGCTGCGTTGACAGATGTGCTGATTAGCATAGAAGTGATCATACTTTACTTTAAGTACTTACAGCTATTACTCGCAGACGTTTTTCTGAAAATCTGGGACCCTGCTCACAAATTGACAGCTATGAATATAGATCCTGTTGATCAGTGTGATCAATGATAACTTGTGGTATACTATTCTTTGAATTCACTTGTCACTGCGACTATATATAGACATTCTAGCTGCAGCTATTTCTGTCATCCTTACTTATAAGCTTTCAATGTAAGGATCAAAAGCATATGGTGCAACTGAATCTCGAAACCTTCAGAGTGACAACCAGCTGCCTTTGAGAAGAAAAAGAAAAAAAACCACACACACACACACACA
>OMLM01004515.1:46421-60069 GCA_900302695.1 Helostoma temminkii | reverse complement strand
TATATATTTTATTATATAATTATTGTTTAGAGAAAAGAAACATTATCAACCCTAGATCAAATGTTTCAATGAATATTTATCAGAATAGTCACCAAAATACTATTTAAAGTTTCACATATGAGACAATATTTATTTCCTTTCTATTAAGTGCACTCTCAGCACATATCTCCATGCTGACAAAATAAACACAGTAAGTAAAAGACACAGTTCATATGCGCAACCAAAGTGTTCACAGTTGTTGGTGCTGTCAGCTTCATTCCAAATGTGATTTGAAAAAGGGATCATTTGTGAGTTGGCATGTAGAGACAAGGTTGGGTAGTTTTTGAATTTCATCAATTCCGATTTTAGATTCTGCTCATCGATTCCTTCCTTCTATTGCAAAACGGTATGAAAAAAGCTAAAATGTTCACATAACAATCAGTGCAGCAGTTTGACTGCTAAATCTGTAATCTCTCTGCTACCTTTAGCTCTTTGAGCTCTGGAATGACAGTAGCAGAGGTGATAAGAAACTAAGTACATTTACCTAAGTACTTTAACTACAATTTGGAAGTATTTTACTAAAGTATTTACATTTTACATGACTTTTACTTTTGCTCTACTATAATTCAGAGGGAAATACTGTACTCTTATAGACAGGAAACATCTTTTATTACTTATATAATAAAAGATGTTTCCTGTCTATCATCATCATATGCATTTTTTACTACAAAATTTTCTACCTTGCCTAAAGTTACATAAATGACGAGGATTGCACAGCTCTAACCACGCTGACCACTAAGTCCTCAGTTTTGCCTATGGTCAGCGTTCCTTTTACTGACAGTCACATTTGTGACCATTTACTGTGCTCCACCGTTCACACACTGTTGTAGCTTATAATGTTAACAATGCATACTAGCTCATAAACAAATTTATTTATGATGATTTTAATTCCTCGGACAATGTCAAAACATCTTCACCTTTATGAAATGCTATAATACTCCATTGGCCCTCAGGATGGAAATTTGTAATTCCTGTTGCTGGCCAATTTCTAAACTGTCTAACCAGTTCAGGCCTCCACCCAAACACATGCTGTTGATTTACTGGCACACTGTTGATTTATTTGCATGACATATTGAACATTGCTAGACACCATATATATCAATGCGCTTCCATAGAATCACATTGAACATTTGCTTTATAATACATTTTGTACATAATCATTATGTAGAGCAGCAGACTAATAGAAATCATACAATATAAACACAGATTCATTTCCACTAATTTATAGCTCATATATTGGACTACAAATCATTTTAGTCCTGAGATGCTACGTGTAAATCCTTCAATAATTAATCCACTGTAGATCAAACGTAATGAATGTTTGGATTTTGAGGAACTGCATTTTAAGACGAGACCCCAGTAGAAACATACAATTCCACTATAGCCTGGGGTATCCCTCCAACTACCCCAGAGAACAGTTCATCTAATACCTAATGTCCAGGGGTTTCTATTAAGTCTAGAAAATACTGTGGGACCCACAGTTTGCCTGTTGGTGGTGCTGAGCTGTGCTGCACTGAGCCTCAACGTGTTACCCCTGGAGCCTGGTCCAATTTCCTCTCAGCACAGCTTCGGTCCAGAGACCACACTAACAAGCTAAAGCTCAACGCTCGTCAAAAAAGGAAGTATTTGGACATTCACTAGAGGCCTGAAAAATGCAGGTTGTTGGTGCAGCCCTCAACTTGGACACAATAATTAATCTTCATATCGATCTACCTCCCAGACGTCTGTTGGGAAAAGCACAGAAAGCATGACTGAGAACCCGTAGCATGTTTCAGCTCTTTAAGCTGAGCTTTTACTCCCACCCAGTCTCACAGACACACACATGCTTATCATAAACCTTTCCATGACTCAAGAGAAATGTTTTTGTCTACAAGGGAGAGACAACTATACAGACTAACTAAATATATACAGTATCTATAAATATATTGATTTAAAAGCAACAATCCACATAAAGCACTAAAAGGACAAACCAGGGACAAAATTACTGTTTAGCAAGGTTAAGTTAATGAAAAGGACAAGTTCAACTAAAAAAAAAAAAGGACATAAAGCATCCCTTCTAGTTCTGCCTGTTATAACATACAACTAAAGTGTCTGACCTCATTTAGGACATACGTTTTTCATCCAGTCTTAATCTGTATTTTCTCTCCAAATCAGTTTCTCTGGGATAAAAAGAGAGGTGCTTAAGTGCTCCTTTGACTCTGTTTTGCGCCAGTTTCTTGTTACAACCAAGCCTCCTCTGACAAACTGCCTGCCAGTCTCTGAAATATGACCCATAAAGCCTAGAACCACTATAAACCCAGAGCGATGGCTGATTTGTGAATCCAATTACCTCCCTGTCTGTAATGGCTATGTTCAGTGCTATGATGTTAAGTCAGCTGTTGTCAGCATATGTTCTTAAGGTCATAGCCTCTGCAGGAATGGCATGCTGCATCTAAGACAGATCATCTAAATAACTATCTTGATGTACAGCAGTACAAGAAGGTGGACAGGCTGTGAGAGCCAAAACAAAAGTTAAGCTTGCTGGCATAAACACAGGGGATGTCAAGACCTCTTCAACATGTATAGAAGTTTACTGATTTTGAGAATGAGTAGCGTGGTGTAAACTAATGCAGGATAACAAGCTGAGCTTTTGTTTTTGAGAGTATGTAACATAACTCCATCACTGGACTGTTTCTCTAAACTGTTGACATTAAAAGGCTCAATGATCTTAGTTTCAGCAGTTTCACATTTAGCTAGACTGATAACTCACCGAGACTGATATCTGTGCAAAAAGTTAATATTGGCTGACATTATAGTCTCAGCACATATGTTAGTAGGTATGTAACAGAAAGATGAAGGACAAAATGCCCAACTTAGAAACCATCACTTTGTTGATTTGGATGCTTTCCACTTAATATGGAAACACTGGGTCACATTCATCAATATGTTAACCAGGAAAATCTACACTGCTTTCATGACATGTTTTTAACCTGTAGATTTGCTCGTACTTTCATTCTTACATTGATTAATTTCTCTTCACCAGTCTCTGGGGCCATGTGCACACACAGGAATCTCACACTGAAACCAAAAAAAGGAAGCTGAAGATGGTGGAACACTGGAGTCAAAACTGAAGAAAATTTCAGTGGTTCTGAAAACACAGGCAGCGCTACAGCGTTCTTACCTAAGAACAAATCCCAAATAACAAAACACTGATGAATGACAGCGTCTAAAAGAGTTTTAAGAAGAAATTCCTTTTTGAAAGGATTGGTGAATGAGGCCCTTTGTGATTACAACCCCTAGAACATATCCCCATCTCAGCACTTATGATCCTAATAATGATCCTTTGTCCTCTTATTCAAACATCTTTAGTCTGCAGACCGAAATCTAGGTTTAAGGGAGTAAATTTCAGTACAACAGAGTGCTTTGCTGTATAGTGAACAAGTAAGAATATTAATAAGTGAAACACATGAGCCCTGAACTAAAAAGTAACTCCAGTTATGAATATAACAACTGGATAGCCAAAATTAAGCTTAAAGTCTATTTCTCAATTTTTGTCATAATTTTCCAACTTTTGCTGAAACTTTATTCATGTGTAGCAAGGGGTGCACTTGCATTTAACTTGAATCCACTTCAAATTGTGCCCAGAAGGTTTGCTGACACTTGTATCTAGAGTAATCACGTAATTTGAGCTTTAGCCACATACTACTACTACTACTGCTGCTGCTGCTTTCCTAAACAAGACTAATGAAAAACAAGTGTATTGTGGTTAGGGTTAGAAAGGACAAAACTAATGTTGTACTAGAAATGATCGACTACACGTGTCCCGCATTAAAGAGAAGCTACTTTGAAGCGATACTGACAGTGTTTGTGGAAAACTTCACTATGAATTAGGTGAACATAGATTGGTAAACTGAATTATCATTGACATCAGAATTCTTCAGCCAAAATACAATCAATAGGGACTATGATGAAAAAGATAAGAAAATCATACACAGTAGGAAACCATAAATGCCACCCAATGGTTTTGGACTTAGATCTTTGTGTGAATGTCCTTAACTCAACTCTCCATGACCACGTCACTGACTGAGAGCTTTCAGTTCACCCAAATGCTGACCTCAACTGGCATTCCAGTGGTCCAAAATAGACAGAGCTATAATTTAAAGAACCAGACTGAAAACTACACCCAATTCCTTGGACAAAATGTTGCACTAGTGTTGTATCATCCTCCCATAAATGCTGACCTTCCAGTCCTCAGAAAAAAGCTACAGAACTAATATTGGCCAGTACGATGTGCTGAATGAAGAAAAAGACTTGCATTTATCCGACACAGGAGTTGACTCTAGCCAGACTCAGTGCAGTAAACATGGAAGTACAGGGCTTCCTTTGAGCTCAAACACCAAACCTTTAAGAGCAGTTCCAATGACATTTTGGATACGATTCTTTTTCTCCAGCGCTATGACAGGTTCTGCACACTGGGGATCATTGAGAGTGAGTTTGCTGATGTAAAAACTGAAAACATACCCCAAACAAAATTCACCACAAAATATGTATTTGGCAAATAGAAAATTCCTGGGTTACCCCAACTCTCCCAGATTCTATTCTACAGAGTTATCATGGTTCACGTGATTCAGAATATGAAGTTAATAATCTTGGCATATACTACAAACTAACCCATGAAAGCATTCTTTCACTGAGAGGAAAAATGCCCTCAAAGAACAGACAGCATACAAAGACACTGTGCTGACCTATTAATAATGCATTCTTGGTTACATTCTGTCAACCCTTTCCGGTACAATTTTGTTTTCATGCTTCTTTTGCCCCCCTTAAGCCATTCCCTCTTCCTGAAGTATGAGCCATATAAATCTGGGCTCTCAGTCTCTATTGCAGTAGAGTGATGGCTGCTTTCCAGACAAGCAATCTCTGTGGTCACCCCAGATCTCTGGTCCAAAGTACCGAACCACAGTCTCAGCTTTCTTCACGCGCTCTGTGGGGGAAATGTTCAAGACGCCAATGTTTTTTAAAAAACCAAACAAAAAAAAAAAAAAAAAAAACATACTTTAGCTGAAAGGTTAGACACTCACACAGCCATATCCCTGTATCCATAAGACATAAAGTTTAATAAATGTAATAAAAGTTCCCACATATACAATAAGTAGCTGTATAATAATATTAATCTCCATATATATATATATATCAGAATCCTCACAAATGAATACACATTATATGTAGCAGCTGATACTTATAATATTTTAAAAAGAAAAAAACAAAAACAAACACAATATGTAACTCCTACCTTAAAGATGGATTTAGTGGCTCAATTTATCATCCAGTGCAAAGGCAGAAAATTTATTGTAATACAATCTCTGAAGCAGCAGTGGACACAGGTAACTTCTGAGATGTACACCAATACCATTCTACATCCCTATGGTGATCCATCAAGCCATGCTATTTTCAACTGCTTCTTTTGGCACGGCTGGAAGAGAAAAAGCTGCCACTGTATAAGCAAAAGCTCAGGTTCATTCTATCTCTAGGGAATGCCACATTGCCAGGTATGTGTAATATTTCTGTGACTATTTCACCCAAAGAGTGGTCTTTTCTTTCTTGCAGCACACTGAAGTGGGGCAAAAGATACAGCTACACGTGTGGGGTTGCACATTTTAGTGACAGCTGTGGATTCTCTTTACTAAAGCATAAGCACTTGCACTGCAGATTACCAGGGGACTGCTCTGTCATTTTTGAGTTGTAAAAACTAGACTGTCAATCAGTCATCCACATCACAGAATATCTACCAAGCTAGTGGACTTGGTGTGGCAAAATATACATGTTTTACTGTAGTCTTTTCCAACTTAATTTTACAGCCAATGCTTTAACCATGTTAGCTTTACATTCTTATGAAAACTATATATAGTGCATGTTAGCAAATCACATACAATCTTGAGTTTTAGATACACTCACATACAAATTAAATAAGTGATAGACCCCCTATTATACATAGAAATTATTTATAGTGTCAGATGTAGAATATATATCCTCAGTGTTAGTTTGTGCCTACTCCAACACACAAGATTACACTAAATGCTGAGGCTAAAGTAGAAAATGTTCTTTGGAAATTTTTATGTGTTTTTGACAGTGGATATGGAAATGTTGAAAAGTTGTACATCAACTCCCTGGTGAACAGCATAATCCAGCATCTTCATACTGCTCCTCTATTCTCCTCTGCTCAAAGGGACTGTCAGCTAGGTTTAACATACCACCACTGCAGCCACAATCCCGTCTCACACGTTGCTCATGTAACACAAATGCAGAGTAAGCCTGATGGCTCACTTCATCTTTCATGTAGCTCCTGAACTTGCTGTTGCAGAGTCCTTAGCTCCAATTTCAAGGTTCCCTGCGTGGTTGCTTATCATGAAAGTGATTAGAAATGAAGAGCTCTGTAAGTGATACGGTTGGAGCCCCTGAGTTGGTTGCCTTCAGGCTGCCAAGCTTTCGTAGCTACTCAATACCAGATGGCAGGTTGAACTGCTGCCGCTGCCAACATTGCTGATCCTCACAGGGATCTTTCACAAAAGCTAATATACTTTTTCTTTAGCTTAAACAGATTTCTGCTTCACTTTCATGCTGCTGTTGTAATTCAAAAGTTGAACAATCAGACCAAGTCAAATGGGGTTTCTGGAGGGCACATACAAATAAGCATTAGATACAGGAATAAACAACAGCCATTACCCTACATTAGCCTGCTATGGTGATTTAGGATGGATGGTGAGGCAATGAAACAATCAAGTTATTACACCAACAGTCTTTAAACATCAGCCTAACAGATAGTGTGCTGGAGTGATAGTGCCACATTAAGATATGGCTTGACTTTAAAGTGCTTCTTATGAATGTCTTCTGTTTCGTTTTCCACAGTGCTCTTTACAAATATGGATTATTGACGACTTTCAATTTTCCTTGACATGGATTGCAATATGTCACACCAACTTTTACAGCATGGGCTGCTATGTTTATTTTTCTAAAAGTAGAAAAAGGTATTGGTAAAAGGAGAAACACAAAGCCTCTTATTACTTTTAAAGGCTGCTCTGATACAAAGCACTGGAATTGTCAGCAAAGAGAGTGCTTCTAACTGTTAACATGCTTAAAAACAAAACAAAAAAAAAAAAATCGTCGGTCCAGAGAGCTGACATTTAGTGATAAACACTTTATATCGCAAGATTCCTGCTGCCTAACAGCACAGCCGAACAAGTACAGTGAGTCTATCAAACCATATCTACAGAATCAAGCTTTTAAATTTTGATTCAAATATTTCATCATAACCTCAACTCTGTCTATATTCATAGTCTGCAATAATATGCAAAAGTTGTAATGTTTATATGAAGCACTGACTGGTACCCCTGTAGAATAGGCTGCAGTAAGTATATTCCTTTGGCCCAATCTGTATGCAGCTAAAAACTATTTGAGCACTGGGGGAAAGAGGCATGAATATCTGTCTGTTTCAGCCTTTGACCATCTTATAGAAACACTTAGGTTATGTTACAAATTAGTTGCCATGTTTCCAAAGACATAACTTTAATATACTTGAAAAAGAAATTCTGTTTTATAGGACCATAGTCTACTGAATAGGGGCATCTCGTTAGTGATTCTAGAATGAGCAAGTCTACCGACTACCCTGAGTTTTGCATTTACAGAGTTTCCTACTTGTCTGTCAGTTCAGCTTTGAGCAGTCAGGTAGAGCTGGCATAGAATACCAATGGCCAGGACGATTTAGTGAAAAGCTGCAGCCAACTGCTTCTCTTAAACCTATGGTTAAACACATGTAATACCAAACACTAATAAAATAAGTAGTCTCCAAAAAGTTGGTTGAATACTTTTTCCAGGGGTAAATTCAGAAGTAGCAGGCATGCATTATTTCAGCCTTTACTGATAAAACTCACTTGTACATTACTAAGCTGCACAATGATTAACAATGCTCTTTTTGTCCAGCAGATGTGGATATAGACACCATGTGTTTATCAGTCCTGATTGGCTAATTGTCTGGGTATCAGTTATGTGCGAGTATCCTGCCTGAGACAACATCTGAGATACAAAAAAAGGGAGGACAAGCATTACTACCTTTGTGAAGCTCTCACTGAAGTTGGTTTCACGCAAACATTTGAGAGTCATCTATGACTCATTTTTGTACTGTTGCTTATTCCTAGTATACCCTCCCTCACCCACACACACACGCACACACTCTCCCGACCCTACCCCCACACATCCCCCACTAAGAAATTAGTAACCACAAATGATCATGCAGCAGCCACTTAAGATGTGTGAGTTTCCGAAGCTGCCAAATCTCCTGGTGTACACTTGTCCGCTCTGTATTCAGTGTTAATTTGTTCTGCAGCACTATCATCCTATGCCAAAGAGAGCTGAAATATTTAAGCTCATTCTCAAGCTCTCTATGTACAATCTATAAAGCTCTCCTCTCTGACAGATCTAAGCCAAGTGCCTCCCTTCCTCGCACCATTAAAGGCAATCTAAAGATGTTTTCCTGATTGATCAGAGAGGTCTAGCACACTGTGGAGGCAAATGGCTGTCACAAGGCTTGATGGACCTTTTCTCTCCCAGTGGTCATAGCTAGGCACTCAACTCCCATTCACTCAATTTGATTCAAAGCATGTTTGTGCCTCTGGAAGAGAAAGAAAGAGAAGAAGGAAACCGATCTGTCCTGTCTCAGAGATAAACAACACTGTAGCAGAGAAACTACAACCTTCTAATCACCAGAGGACAAGAAACACATTTTTATTCACTGAACAAAGATGCTGGCTTATTTTCTTCAAGGTCATAATGATATTTTTGCTCCTAAATGTCTTGTTTTTATCAAACTACATGTGATATTCCTAACTATAAACTAAGAAGTGTGAATTTATTTAAACCACCACACTGACAAAGATTTAGCTCAACAAAAGCCTCATTACAAAATGTATTAAACTTTAGTACTGAAAAGCAAGGCAGCAGTTAAAGCATGTCAAAAAGGATATAAAACATTGTTTTGCGTGTTGTAAATCTAACATGAGTAGGGGTACTGGTGGCAGTTTAATTTCTTGCCCAATAAAGAAATGCAAGGATGCTAATATTTCACAAGTATATGCTTTTATGAGCTAAAAGAACAAGAGTAATTAGACTATCGACACACAGACCACAAGAAACACATACGAGGTAAATTTATCATGACTATAAACGGAGGAAGATGGTGAACAGAGTGCCAGAATAAAGCAGACTAAGCAGGTTAATGTGAGATTTCAAACAGCATCCTCCCTTAATTAGATCCTGTGTGCCTGCAGAAAAAGTCCCACTGGAAAACGGCGTTTCGAAAATAAGTGCCAAGCAAATCTTATTCAAACAACTTGTATCTGTAAACCAAACAAACAACTCGTATGACAGGCCTTTCTATTACAATGTGACTCACCACGGTCGATTATGTTGCTCAAATATAATAGAAAATCGGAATGAATAGCGAAAAATGTGCTTTTAAATAGCAGTGATCCGGCTTCAGCGTGGATTAGGTCTATTCTGAAAACTTCACCCATAAACAGCTGCAGTAGGCGTCCGTCAGTCAAGATAACAGCCACGACTTGTGTCTATTATACAGATACGCGAGTGCAAAATGAGCACAGGAAATCATTGTTGAGAATTCATCATCATAACACGCACCACGCTGAGACAAACGAAAAACAACCCCACCACACTGGAAAGGAGGCAGCACCGCTCTTCTTCTTATGCGGTCTCAACAGCTGGTATACGCCCGACAATCACGGACGAAACACAGCAAGAACACGCCTGAGCTTGCTGCTCCAACTTCTATTAAACACAGTGGAGATTAACGACTAAATGTGACAAAACGCTGTGTAAGTCATTCATCACTTGACGTTCAGTGACACTGTGGAGCCTGCAGCGACACAACTACTGTCGTTTGATGTGTGTGGACAAATATACATACACACACACACATATATAAATACATATAGATGTGTGTGTGTGACATCTGCGCTGTTAACCGAGAGAAGAGCGAACAGCAAGAGCACGATAAAACTTGAAACATGTACCTGTGTACTGCAAGAGAAACATTGTCCACAGAAGGCGATGCGCGGTTCCTGTCGGTCCTCTGCTGTAGGACGAAGTGAACGAAATAAAATCCTTGAAAGGAGACGGGGCTTGTCCCTCAGTCAGTCCGCTCCGCTCGGCAGACTGGACTGCAATGAGAGCAGCCAGTCGAAGCGGGACCTTTTAGCTACGGCAGGCGAGCCCGCCCTCACGACGCGCAGAACTCACTTCGCTTCGCCCGCACGCAGCGTCCAGGGGAACTGTTTAGGCTGCGTCGCTAGGAGCTGACGAAACTCTCGCTTTTATTCCTTATCAGTCAGCTATAAAAGGTAGCGAGAGCACAACTCAGCTGTCAGGAGAGGATGTTGTTCTCATGGAGAACTACCATATAGCCTATTGTCATGCTCCCCCTACGGCAAATCACTCAGAGCTAACAACAGAGAACCACTGAACACATCATCTGGGCTCAATGCAAAAAACTAGACCTCGGTAAAAATAATTTTTTTTCCAAATTAGCATTAAAATATTATCACATCCCCTGTGGTGCAGCTAAGTGATACAAAAAGCCAGGTACTTTGTGCATAATTTCTGACAGCACTGCTTTTAAGAATGTGTCATTCTGTAGTTTGCCAGTTGGAGGAGAGGCATGGCGATTATCAGTTCAATACCAATGCTTGGCTGGCAGACTTTGATGAAAGGTATTTCTTTTAACCTTGAGGCTCAAGACACAGACTATGTTCTAAAAAAATAAAGTAAGAGAGCTCTTTTCAAAGCTAAAATAATTAGGGCATTTATTTAAAAAATAACTGGGATTATAATATTTGTTCCAGAGAAGACCTTGTGATGTCTAATGAGCAGTATTTGTTTGTCTACTTTGTATCAGTATCTGCAGGTTCCTACATTGGCTCACAGTGTGTCCATCAAAACTGATGTCTTTGATCGTCTTAACATGTATTCCACCCAAAATATATCTGTCTAGAATAAATATGTAAAAAAATAGAATAAGTGAGGCTTCTGAGAGTGAGAACAGTGTTTAATCAACACACAGCCCAAAGATTAATTACTCAAGGACAACAGAGAATCAAACATTTATTACGCTGCCATAATTAGACACAAACTGTGTACAAAGAAATGAAAGAATGTATTGGTGCAGTGGTCAGCCGAGTCATTTAACCCCGATCTCATCAACTCCTTACAGACTCAGGTCTGAAGAGACACAGACATTAACTGTTCAGCGATAATGTTCAATTACACGTCTAATGGTAACAGCCTTTCAAAACGATTTCATTTTAGATCATATAATATATAATTACTGTTTCCTGTGTTAGATGCATGAATAGGTCAGTAGACATAGACAGTTACGATTGTAAGTTTATGGTACAAAGGTACATTTTTCATTGTTTTGCTGGTTGTGCAACATATATCTTTAATAAAAGAAACACCCATAATTTGATACACAGGGTTTTTATTTACAACACTAATGTCACATACATGGTCCAGAAATACAAATATACAAATCCAATACAACTCCACCATCCACAATGACCTCAATAATGCACATGTAGTGTAACTATCACATTTCTGACTGTTTCAACTTAAAAATTATAATTTTTGTAAATGCATAATTCATGGCAGAGCTGTTGTATTGGATTAAATTGGATTGTACAGGTGGTCACAATGTTTTTGCTTTATAGGTGTATATAATCACTGACACAGTATTTACAATGTATATGTTGCTATTTGTCTAAGGTTGCATTTGTCCAAGACTAAGTCCCGCTATGATAAGATGACTTTTATTTTGTTTTTACACACAAAGAAAAGCATACAACGAAAATAGGAGGTAATAACTTTTGCACATTTCAGTAATTTTCTGCCCTGCCTTAAGATTCTAGGCATCGCAGCAGTAACACAATCATTTCAAAGGCAAAGTACAAAGTTTTTTGTAAAACTCAAAATTGTTCTCAATTTCTAGAATAACATTATTTTGTACCAACAAAGCATTCAAAGTGGACTGATTCAATGTATAGACAATACCTTGCTTCTCTGTGACTTTCATACATTGTCAGCACGTTGGCAGTGACACTCTAAACACCTTCCACTGATCCAGGGAAATAAGACGTTTCTTTTTCAACAAACAACAGTGTTTGCTTAATATGCATTGACATTCGCTGAAAATAAAAACTGCACATTTACAGTCAGCCATTGTTGAAGAATGATCTGGTAGTATATAGCGATGAAGGGTCTATGTAAGACTCACACCAACACCAAATAATAGAGTTAAACTGGTCCGCAAACAGACGTAAACAAGAATCTAAGATGTCAGTTTTATTAAAAACTGTCCTAAAGACTGAAGAATACAACTGTTTCTGGGCAACCAACCCAATATCCTAAATTTCCAAAATGATCCATTAAGGCTATGTTACAGTGAAGATACCTGGAATGACTTCAGGAACACGGCAGTAATATTAAGACCCGCCTTCCTCTAACATCTGATCTACAGCGTAGCCTTTGAAAAATACTAGATGAACAAATCTGTATTTGCTGACGCACGTCCTGCGAAATTAAAAACTCTGTATGTTTGCTGCATTTATGGATGTAAAAACATGCGAAGCAACCAAATGATAGCTGGCTTTTACGCTGTCCACATTTTTGCCAGAAAAGAGTTGTCATAAATAAACTGAATGTTTTCCAGGCAAAATTCAATTACCCCTGTCAGCCAGTAGTAATGAGTAACAGCCAGTGCATGCTCTCATTCAATTTCACTGTCCCTAGGGAATGATGTTTGTCTGATGTCTTGATTTTTTTTAACAATGATGTTGTTTCTGTGGCCTGCTTAGTCTGGCAAAACAGTCAAATCAAACATTAATTTGACTCTGTGCCTCAGCAGATGAAAGCAGCCTTGATTTGCTTTTATGGTTTTGGATGAGAACTAGTATGTTTGGTGACATTAGAGACCTCTTTAGTCAAATAAACTGCCTGACTTAAAAGTTAACTGGCCAAAATATTTCACAATTTCAGAAGACAAAAAAAAATTTCAAAGAAGTCTTAATGAGGTCACACGTTTCCCAAAATCACAGGTCTATCATCCATCTTAGGTTCATATATTAAAGCTAAGATGTACACAATAAATCCACCCAGATTCCCCTAATATTTCAATACATTGGTTAGTGAATAAAGAAATCTCTCATATTATGAATAATTCAAATTCAATTATTGCATATTAAATGAAAGCTGGGCCAACAATTATTGTAGTAAAAATCTTAACTGGGGCTTTGAGAGGCATAGCTTTCTTAATTATCATTTGTTTTATTCAATATTTCCCTTTTTACTAAACATTTATGACTATTTGTCCCATGGGGAGATGGGCAACGCGTCTCTGCCTCTGTTGTGTAATTGGCCAAATCACACAGGCCTGTTTTCAATTGGATTGAGTGCATCATACTGTATCAATATGCCCTTTGCAGTCAAAACTACATGGTTCAGGTAGCTGCTTCACAAGGCCTTCAGAGAGAGAGAGAGAGAGAGAGAGAGAGAGAGAGAGAGAGAGAGA
>OMLM01004515.1:2242-29426 GCA_900302695.1 Helostoma temminkii | reverse complement strand
TTATTCATAATGTTTAGTTTCACCAATTTTCTGCATTTCTCAGTTACTGTAATTACATGTATCATATCGGCCTATAGGCCAGATTGATTTCTCAATATCGGTATTGCCTGTTAAAAATCACATATCGGTCGATCTCAACTGTAGATACAATACCTGGGGCACAATTTTTGAGTAAGTGTAAAGTAGTAAAGTAAGTGAATTGTCTACAGTTTCCTGATTTTCTGCATAAACTGAACAGGCTGCATGATCTGATCACCAAAATCACAAATATACACAAACACAGCAATTGTAAGCTGATAAAGCACATTCCTATCACGTCTTTAAGTAACATACCCACATACAAAGTGTTGGTTGAAAGAGTGTTAAACCTGGTTAAACCACCTTTGGCATCAATAACCTTAAGCAAGTGGAAGATAATGTATTTTTTCCAATCTACAATGTCAAAACAATGTATTTTAACTTCAACCCAATTCACAAAATCCACACTTTGTCCATACACCACAGTGCATGTCGCATGTAGCTGGTGATCTGTGATCTGAATGCCATGAAAATATGTTTAGAATGTCCAGAAAAAAATCACCACAATTTTTAGTAAGGGAAGTTTAAATAGCACATTTCATAAATGCAACAGACCCTGACAAAACAAATGATATGAGAAATGGGGCCTGTGCTCCAGTAGATTTTCTAGCAACACCCTTGTTCCACAGCATCTCTACTGGGCTCTGGTTTCAGCTGTGGATACAACTACACAAAGAACACTAGAAAGGTGTATTGTGCTTTATTTATCACAGTAGAATAGGTTTCATACTTCAATTAACTTTGTAATTCAGAGCGATGGTGGGAAGGTTTGCCTTATCTCACTACTAAGTGAGACCGTTTCATTCAACTGTCACATTTACATTAAATCATCCACTGTGTTGGAGAGGTTTGTTGCAGTGAAAATGCAGATGCAGAATGCATGTAGATTACAGTGTAAACAAAAATAATCATTTTGGATTACTTAAAAGTAACAGTCTTTTTTCTGCTGCTTTAATGTTGCCTACACTAGCAATCTCACCACCATCAGAAAGATGCAGGGGACAACACAAGAAGCCACAGATCTTATGTTCCCCACCATTAAAACTAACAGAGAGCCAACACAACTACTGAAACAGAACTACTATATAAATTCAAATACTGGTGGATCATAAAAAAGCCAGTTGCACACATGATGTTCCTCCTTGAGGTGGCTTAACCAACTAAAACACTGTCTCATAAAAGACACCTCACATCCTGGTCATTCCTTGTTTGAAATACTGCCTTCAGGCAGATGTTACAGGTCGCATAAAAGGACAAAAAGACTGAAGCACAGTTTTTACCCTACTGCAATAACAATTCTGAATGCTGCTAAGAAATATGTCCATCGTCGGTATTACCTACTGTACATGTATAGGTGATCGTTTTGCTTTCCTTTTTAGATATATTTATCTTATTTTTGTTTTTAATAGTTTTATCTTTTATGACCTTTGCTGTTTTATGACTGACTTTTTAAATTTTGTTGTACCTGTTACAATGACAATAAAGACTATTCTTCTATTCTATTCTGCACAAAAAATCAAAAGACAAAAGACACTCTTAATGTGAAACTTGACCTGTAGCTGTGTTACAGGCACAATGTGGCCTTTAATCAGTTGCTAGAGTTAAATGTCAGTATGATAAAGCCATTTATTAGAGAGAAAAAAATGACATATGATAAAAGAAATGCTAATCAGACAGTTTATATGTGGTGATTATATGCACAACCTTTTTGACCTTGCTGCCTGACAGAACAATACACCTGCTTAATCACTGTACAGCATGTTCTGTCTATTGATCTATTTCAGTAGTAAAAACATCAATTTTCTTATACAGGATAAATTTTTGCCATGCTGGTTCCTTGAGTAATTTCAGTTTTGCTTTACGAACACCTTTAGCTTATAAACTTGTAACTTCTACTTGTCACAGAAGCACAGACTAACTTTGTGGCTAAAAGTAAAGTATTTAACCAGAGCAAACTGTCAAGAGTTATTAGTCATGTATCTTGTTTTCTCCCCTCCATTGTAGCGAGTGGAGTCTAACTGCAGTGCCTCTTTGTCTGGGGGCCTTATCTGGCTGTGAAGCGCCAAGCTCTGTGCTGCTGTCTCTATTGGCATGGTGATGGAGGCAAGGCCTGCCATCCCAGATAAACCTCCCTCTGTTCTTCCAGCAGCCCAGCAGGCTTCATGTTTTCTGCAGGTGTCACAGAAAATGTTCCCATAGCCATTAGACTTTAGTGCTGCTGGTGACATGTTGGCACCTCTGACGGGAAACGAGTAAAGATGGGGGAATTTGATGATGGGGGAGATGGAGACAGACAAGATGGAATAAGGGAGAAAATTCAGACTTGGATGAATACAAAATAAAATAAGTTCTGATGTTAGAGAAATTATTGATAAAATGTATTGTATTTTCAAATAGTGATATAAAATGTATCTTCTACATTGCTAATGACTCAATCTGCCAAAACAATGTAGCACTATGGCATGATAGCTAATCACTAGAAACTGCTCATTTGGAAAAACTGCATGTAATGAATATAGTACGCCATATAGAAAAAAATCCAAAAATGAAAAAGAGGTAGACAGGTTGTAGTAACCACACTGTAATGATGGTTGTTGGTGCTTCAAAACCGACACCAGGGGAAAAACATTGCTATGCTGAATATTCAGCAGCCATTTCCATGTAGCATGAGATTGTATACAAGGAGGCATAATTGAATGCACAACAGCAAGTAGTCTGACAAAAAGCTAAAAACCTGTAGTTTTTAACTTTGACATGAAAGACAAGCAGGGTTGCCCTTTTGTGAAAAGGGAACAAAAACAAATGTGGGTTGTATGAAGACACAAGAGCAGACCTAAATACAGAATTATTGATTTTTATTTTTATTTCCACTTGTTAAGTATGGGAAGTCCTAACCAATAAAACAAATATATTACATTTATATAATTATAAAGACCAGAAAAAGCAGTAAATATCAACCTTTGAGAAGCAACTAAACGTTTGCTGGGTTTGGATGAAAAATTTCTTCAATAGCTAACCAATTAAAATATAGAAATAAAATGGCCAGATGAACACAATCTGTGTCATACTACAACACATTTGATATCAGATGTCATTGCAAAGGAGATTTAAAATGCATCGCTGAGCCCACATTTTCATCAATATACAGGAAGTGGCCCATCTGTGGGTACTGAGGACAATGTTAATGTGGGGACAAACAACCACCACACCACCTTGTCAGGCAGGGAGCAGGACAACAAACTGGCATATTAGACCACCTGGCCCTGACAGACTGTCAACCTATTTATACCCAGGACACTAATTTACTCCACGATTGCCCAGTAGCAAAGAGACAAAGACCCAGAGGAAGGCAGCTCTGTGTGACGTTCACATGGTGAAGAAGGAAAAACAGGGCATTGATGTTAACCTTCTGTCTCCTTTTTCCCTGTAAGGCTTTCCCAAAGGAGTGAACTAATGATACTGTCCTCCACTGCTACTGTATGTTCCTTCAGCTATGAGAGAAAGTGCTCACTGTGCCAACTACACATAGAAGGCTAATTGACATTTCCTGGAATCTTTAAAGAGGCCGTGTTATGCTTTTTGTGGTCTGATGTTACATGTTACATGTTTTTGTGAAGTTTGGTACCCATGTTAGTGACATGACACAGTCATAGGCCCATAGCTTGAGGTGAATGTGTGGTTGCATGCTGGCCTGCTGTGAAATATCTGTGTTTCAGTCTGGTACATCTTCTTTGTTCTCAAAATGCTAAACTGTTTGACATTCTTGTGGAAGTCCATAACTGACCATGCATTTGCACCATGGAAACATTATTGTCATATAGGAACAGTACATCAGTGTAAAACTACTATGATTCTGGGTAAGAGTGATCTGTCCTCTCTTTCCCCCCACAGCTCTATATGGTAAGTTGCACACTTTTGCCTAAATCCATACATTTGTGTTTGCACTGTTAATAACATTTAACATAAAGATAGCAGCAGTGGTTAGGGTTAGGATATCAAAGTTGAAAAAATGCAAAAGATAGTTGGTCAGGACCATAGCTCCCAGTAAGTTCAGGATACTCATGTTGTAAACAGTAGACAAGTAACAGGAAGTTTGCCTAATATGATTTATTAGGATAATGTATGACTACATTTTCACTGGTATCACCCAAAATTCTGTTAACTGAAGTACGCAACATTACGCTACGCAAAGTCTGCGTGAAAACTCAGACCTATAGTACAGAGTTTTGTTTGTAAAAACAGCAGCCTACCACATGCACTGTAGTACAAAAGTACATGCATTGCAAGTGACTTCTCTGGTATCAGTCCAACAGAGTTATTGAAAAAACTTGACTTTTTAAAAAGAGACAAAACATTGAATGACTTTCCTATGGGTGCTGTAAACCACATCAAACATTCAACCGGACTTCTTTCTGTAAGGTTGGAATGTTTCACTACTCATCCAAATAGCTTCATCAGTCTGAGGGAAGCTGGTTGAAGACCACATACAGTATTTATCCACTAGGTTGCTTTCACTTCACACCTGCCCTGAACAGGCCCGTTAGATGAACAATGGAAGAGGAGGGTGTGAGTAAATGTAATAGTCACACCTCTGACAACCCCTCCCACCTACATTAAAGTGGGTCCTTAAATGTGGCCAGCCTGGTGTGTGCGTGAATTGATTTTTCTGGGCATAGATGAAAGGACAGCATGATAAACAGGAGATTAAATCTGATCTCATGTCTATGGCCTCTACCTCTGTTGAGTGAGGGTGCATTTATTTGCACATGCAAAGCTTTCTGCACCCAGTTCTTTAACAACTTATCTTCTCTGTCCAAAATGTGTACATCATTGGCCTTAATAAGTGTCCTTTGTTAAATAAAGGTACACAGCTGATTCTGGTCCTGAGGCGTTGCTCCTTCTGTATAGCAGCTGTTTAGTTTCTCCGGTAAACAGCTCTGAGCACTCTTCGCTGCACTGAACCACTACACTATATTGTTGATCTTCTGTATCCAGTCTTTAGAGTGAACAAGTGTCTGCCTCAGTGTGGTTGAAGTGGACACGTATGTGGTGCCTTTGAGCTTCTCTGACATTTAAAGAATAGACTCCACGTAAGGAGTTTCAGACTGTTCCATTATCCCTTTACTGGACTCAACTTCCAGATAACTTCACCTGGATGACAGGATCCAGTCGTCGTGATAAGACATATTTCAATGATAATAAACTGATATAATAATTTAAAAAAATACTAATATTGTCAAAGGTCTCCTTAGGTTACCTAAAGGTGGATTTGATTTTAACCCTTTATGTACTGAAACTAGAATAATCTATAAAAATACATGGCAATTTATTAATAGACTTTATTTTGTATTATGAATTTTTTTTTGTTTAGTTTTTGGGTAAATTTACCATTGGTCACAGACAGATACAACGAAGGAGGATAATGTCAGGTGCTTTATTCGCTGCTGTACTGTCCAATGTTGTCTCACTCTTTAGCTTAATATGTGGAAAGTGGAAATAGAAAGTAAACTGAAAATCAGTCAACAGGCTACTTTGCTTGAAGTAGTTAAATAAAAATGTCCTTCATATCAGTTCATACCTCATCCAATTTCATCATAACATATAGACCTGGCCTACAGAAAATGTTTAGTTTAGTGTTTAAAAGGTTAGTCATATTTATTGCTCCTGTTAGTTAAATAGTCAAATTGTCTCAAGGCCAGAGGAGATGTCACATAAAGAGACATTATAACAAGTATTTACACTTTTTAACATGAAATCATATCATATCATCCTCTATTAATGGAGCCCCAGAAAAAAAATATAAACACTAAATTAAGCATAACATGGCCACTTTAACAAAATAAAAATATATGGATTTTTTAAATTGCACAGAGCTGCAATAAAGCTTTTGATTAGGCTCAAGTCATAGTTTTATTTCTAATGCTGTTAAAGTTGGTGTCAGACTTTAAAAAAAAGAAACCAGTAAATGGTAAGAAGCAACTTCACAAGCTCAACAGAAATCTACAAAAGGGCAAGCAGCAGTATATCTATTGTTAAAGGCTTCCGTGTTAACATGGATGTGAACCGAAATATATTATATTGCACCTGCTCCGTAAACTCTGCCAAATTCTAAATTTGTAATATTACTGCTTTGCTGTTAACCACATTGCAATTAAACGAGGCAACGAGTTATTTAAAATAAAAACCCCAAAAGAGCTATATTTTTTGATCCAGCTGCCGCTGAGATTTTCCCATTAGTGGCACAGGCATGTAATTTGATGGCACCAATATTTCATTTTAGAGAGCATTTCACCCAGTAATGAACATGTCACCAAGTGAAATTAATGTGTCACTGTGTTTAACAGATCCAATAAAAGTAAAGAATTGAAATAACTCAGAAATTACACATCAGACACATTATCACAGTTCATACAAGCCTGGTGACAGTTTGTTTTGCCGTTATTCAACTTTGAGATGCACAAACCAAATGGCATGAACTTTGTAATTTCACTTCAAACAATACACATTCTGTTCCCCCTAAAATTATACAGTGTTGCATTATTGCCCAAGGCTGCAACTTCGGCTCATTGTTCTGCGCGCACACGGGGGCAGAAAGATAGAGCTACATTTCTTTATCTCAAGACAGAAAATGACACCACTGAGAAAGTGTGTTTGCTGGTGAAATCACTTATGATGACCCAGGTGTTACCTCTGCTCACAAATATAGACGAACTCTATCAAAATTCAATAAATAAGTAAAAGTAAAAACAGTGTCAGTAATATAAAGCATACTATAAAACACACTGACTGTGGAAGTGGTATTGACTGATGAACTCTCAACTATAAACCACAAACTACGTTAAGGATGCTTACGGCAAAAGTCTGTTGCTGACTATAAATCCAGGTTAAAGCTCACCAATTAACATCTTAAGTCTCAGGTTGTGGTTTTAAAGAATGTTATGTGCCAGGCTATTTCTTGACAAAGAAGTTAGATTTTGTAACCATTAGACAAATTACATAAAATGTAATTACTCTGACTCATGCTGGTAGGTGGATTTTTTACCTTTAGACAGACAAGGCTAGTTGTTTACCCAGCTTTTATTCTTTACATTGAGTTTAGCTGCATGTTCTTTCTGTCTTTGGTTCATACATAACAAACATGTAGCAATTGACTCATCTAACCATAAGAAAGCATTATTTCCCAAAATGACTATTATTTTTATTGTTCTTCACAAAGTGAGTGATGTTTGTCCACAGTGTGTGATTCATCTCAAACACGCTAAGTGCCACTTGTGTTGATTTGACTTTCACATTTCTTCCCCATTCAACTACAAGGAAGCAGCTCCCTGAGCTCCCCCTTAATATTTGAGCATAACACTGGGGAAACAGTTTCTGACTGTCAGAAATGCTGATTCAAAACTAAAATTATAGATACTGCATTAATATGTGTGTGGAATTGAGGGCTGAGTGTGTGTAGGTGCTTCAAAAGCCATTTCAGCCTACTAGTTATCCAAAGCCCAGCCATCTTTTTGAAACAAAAAGCTGGAGGCACAGATGAGTTAAAGATATTGTAATTTCCACCATTACAAAGTTCTGCTGTGGAGAGCATGAAAAAAAGACAGAGGTTTTCATGATGTGTTCATCAAACTAAGTAGTGACTATACCTCTCTATGGATGCATAACCTTTCTAATTTGCTAGTCATATTGTGTAGTTACAGTTTATTCAAATTTATTTTAAAGGTGTAGTCCTTGATTCTGGTCAAATATTACTGACATCTGAACATAAAAACAACATCCTTCCTTCATTGGTCCTTGAGCAACTAAGTCTAGTTTAGACAGAATGAGAGCATGCGTTAGCTAATACCACTACAGAGCTAGTAGTAACAATAAGAGGTACATACTTTTACTATTCACTCACTACAACTTCCAGCTGCTAATAACATCAGAGATACCATTTACAAACTACAAGTCATCTGAATGTGTGTAGCACAGCTGTGCCTGTCAAGCAGAAACAGAGTGTGTAGTTGAAGCTGTCTGTCAATGCCTATGCTCAAAAAACTACTGAGATTGTAAGTGATTGGTGTTTGGAAGTCCAACTCAGTCTCCTAAAAGTTAAATTTCTACACATATAAACTACAATCACAACTCCATTTTAGTGGGAAACTTAAATGCAACTGAAATATGATTTCTATAATTATAAAGCGGTTATATTCACTGTTAACATAAATGGCAAATCACAAATTTTCAAAGTATGCATACAGCAGATTTTGGCTGCCAAAGTATCTAACCTATGATATCCTGCTTTTTTCTCTTCCTAAAAATTTTAAGAATAAAAAAGAAAAACTGTATGAATTTAACAATTCATACAGTTTTGTGACTACGGCATTATTAAAGTTTTAAATGGCTGAGTTTAGGCACTTTGAAATACTGCATCTTTGTTTACAAAGATCTTCACCCTAACCCAAATACTTATCTGTTCTTCTGACACCCTCTTTGGTTGTTTGGCTGTGCATGCTGCAGAAACTCAAAGCAGCTGTGATATTTGAAAGGAAGGAAATTGACAAATTAAGAATTTATTAGTTCATCAACTGCAAAAATACAGTTACTTTAAAGACATTTAAAGTTCCTTTAGTGTATTATGTACTCTAAGTTACTCAGTAACTTACAAAGTAGCTTTGTATTTAATGATCCTTCAATTAAATTTAGAGGATTAAGTAGGATAAATATGTTGAGAAAGTGATCCTTAACAGTTACTCCTGCACACCTTAATGCATTCTTTTACACTCTCACAGTATTGTATTCAAGTGTGGACCTTGCAGGAAATAGAGAACTGGAGTACGAAAGTGCACAGAACACTTGACAGAAAATGGCTCGATCAGTATGTTAAATTAGGAATTGACAGCAATTTGTCCCGGTGTGTAAAACGTCTGCACTAGTAACCGAATAACAGGTAATATCCTCTCCATTTCAGACAGACAGTGGAATCTAGGTTGCTCTCCAATGTCAAATAGCTGTTCTCAGTAATAACCGGTAAGAGGTTGACGAACATTCCTCTGGCAAGAATCTCTACTACTGTGTGTGTGTGTGTGTGTGTGTGTGTCTGTGTGTGGTCAAGATGCTGTGGTGATTTGAGCTGCTCTCAGCAAAAATCTAAGACAATGGCATTAGTATTTTGAATATGATTTAGATGAAAAAGGAGAAAAAGCTCTTATCACATCCCACAGCTGGCTCTAGACAATGTAACAGTGAAAAAAACAGAAGGATTCTAGCTATGATGTGAAACCCTAAACTGACAGCATAAAGAAAGTGTGTGCTCTAATCAAACCATTCACCTTGAAAGTTTTTCCTAAAAGCAGCAATGATGGACATTCTTATGTGACCAGTTAAAAACTGGAGCTTTGACCCATTTGCTTCCACATTGGGTATTAAACTAGGACATTATACTGTCTACTGAGTATCACATGGAATCTAGTATGTGTAAAATTAGAATGAGGACTTAATCAGCAACCAGCTATTATTGAAGTTCAGGATCCCAATGCCTTTGCATTGATGGCATAAATCATTCTAGGTTTGTGGTAAAGGTACAGTGAATTCTACAGGAGAAAATTGCAGGGTACGACTGGGATGACAAGCTACAGAAACCTCACAGAACTATATTTTATGACGTTTTTATGAGTTTTACTTTTTTTTCTCTCTGGATATAAATGACAGATGAATTGAACCTTGCTATTGTGTTTGGACAATTTCTCACTCTGGGTAAGACCAAAAGATGCAAATGCCAAAACAAATTTTGGGGCTACAACTGGCCATGTCAAGAGGTCAAAAAATATTTGGTGAGGTTTTAAAGAACAGTAAATAACATTCATAAGTATTTATGAAAACACATATTATTTAATTACAACATATTATGCGTCACCAAAACACCATTGATACTAGAGCCAAGTACAGCTGCCACTTACAGGTATTGATTGATAACACTATCAAGTTCCCACTCTGCATAATTACAAATGAATGTAACATATTGTATTAATGAGTTCTGCTACAAACAGGTACCAAAGACTATTCTAGCTCCTGTGCAAATGAGCCTGATTGGATGAGAACAGGGGCTGAGAACTGGCGTTCTGTGCACAGTCATTAGCTGTGCACAGGCTACACAAAATGTTTATTTTCCTCTCAACAAACTTAGATTGATAGATCATGGGGAGACACAGACACAAAAATATTTTGTCTGAACACAGGAACACAGACAATAATAAACAAGTATAACACACAGGCTTCACATAGTATTCAGACCCCAATCATTTTATACTCCTGTGGTGAACCCACAGGGTTCAGTGTTAATTGTGGGACCCTATATACACAGTGAGAGGGAGAGTGTGGCTATCTAAACCTAATCCAGTCAAGTCAGTTTGCCACTCCAGTCAAGGTCTAGACCAGGGGTGGTCAATCTAAATCCTCCAGGGCCACTTGTCTGTTAATTTTCCAACCATCCCTGCACTTACAGCTTCTGATGGGCTAAACACACTTGATCCAGATAATCAACAATATGTAAGGCAGGTATAGTTGGAAAATAAGGAGGACAGTGGCCCACAAGGACAAGATTGGCCACCCCTGGTCTAGACACATTATAAGAATAAGTAACGCAAACAGGATACACCTGTGTTGATTAATGCATTTTGAAATTAAATGCAGAACACAAAGTCTGAAACACCGAAGGGGCTTAAGGGGCTTTGTGAAGCCACTGTACACAGCCAAAATTTCAAATATATGATGTCCTATCAAAGAGTCACTAAAATGCAACACATATGGTTTAAGCAAATGTAGCTCCAATATTTCAACATTATAATTTGGAAAAAGTATTGCCCATTCAGACACTACTTAACTGAAATGGTCTAAATGATGATCTAAAGGTCAAATTAAAGTCGCTCTGCTTAGTGTAGATTGCTGTTCAGCCATCCTGCCCATGCATTTTTAAATAAGGTCAGTATTTTATGTAACGGTGATATGGTTTCAATTCCTATACTAAAAGAGAGTATAATTATGCCATGGACAGAAAAATACACTGCAGTATATTCAAATAAGCAGGGCCTTAATTTGTGAGTGTTTTCAAACGCAGACACAGAATCCAGTGGAGGAAAACTATTTGACATGCACACCACATCTCCAGTAGTTAGTAGTTCTTAGGCAACAGGCAATTAGTGGAGATACCGCTGCTGTCATCTGCTCCTAAATCTGAAGGCAGATTCCAGTATTAATAGCTTAAGAACCAAGCAACACCTGAGCCTCAGGGACAATAATGAACAGTAGATATCCTGTAAGCAAAAATACTCTAAGCTTTGTTTTACACCCCTTTTGCTACACAGTACTCTAGCTAAGCACATTTTGACTTATACTGAATTCTTTCAAATGTTTTACAAAACAAATACACCAAACTGTAAGTATATGACAGCAGTACGCACAGGTACTCTTCATTAATATCATTTTACGTTTATAACGACACAAAAAGTTAACAAAAGATAACAAAAGTTTAGGTTTCCTGCTAAACTACAGTATGGGATTAATTACCACTGTGCTTAGAGAGGTGTTAAATTTTAAAATTAATTAATTATTGAAAATTGTTGAATTACAGTAAAAAAGATGACACTGTAATACTGAAATGCAAATGTGTTTATGCCGTACTGTTTTTATTAACCATGCCATGGAGAGTGTTGGACTGCAGTTTTTGCTACTCACCCTCCACAGTTCACCACACATGTGACTGCCAAATTTAACTATGATAATGTGGCACACATTTTTACTGCCACTTGTCTCTTAAAGTAAGCCTAATGGTTCTCCACATCTTGAGTTGCAGGGAAAAGATAAGATAAGTAGCTGTGTGGTCATGTAAACAGTGAATATTAAAAGCAGGTGATGGCGACAGTCAACAACAGTCTTGGTCAGTAAAGGGGTGGAAGAACTTGAGAAGCCTCCCACATCATTTAATACACAATGTTATAACACCTATTGGAGGTCAACCAAATGACTGGTGCACAGGCTCGAAGGTTGATCTGGATGTATTTTTGGAACTTGACAATACAGTTCTGGAGTTTCTGCTGCAGCCTCTACTCTGCGTTTGTGTCTCTGTGACTGAGGGCGGAGCTCAGCTCCTCCACAGAGAGTGGACAGCAGGAAGGTGATCAGAGACTTTACAGTACTAGTAATAAAAGTCAGTAAAAAATAAATAACAGTAATGTCAGCTCTGTCTGCGGTCCATTATCCATCGTCGGGTTAACCGCAATGGGCTTGTTCACTAACCACTAATGGCTATGAACACACTAAATTGACTGTATGTACAACTATATGGCATCGTTCAGCCTAATTTCCTACAGAGCTTTAAATTCATCAGGTTCAGGTGGGATATGTCTGTCGGCAGCCCTTCACTCTTTAATAACTGACTTCTGTGCTTATGTCTTTTGTGTTTTTAAACTTAACCCAATTCTTCATGTCAGTACTATTATGTATTTGGATTTGGATTCTTTTTACCAATATGTACTTAATAAACTGTCAACTGTGTGTTATTATGAATTAAAAATTAATTATCTTTCTTTTATATGTTTAAAATATAAATTAAGCTCTAATATATTATTAATTTTTTTTACATTTTCTTGGGGATGAGCTGATCCTAAAAAATATTTGATCTGTGACTTAAAACCCATGATACAATTACAATTGTGACTTTGTGATCCAATGCACCCCTAATTATAAGTCATATAGACCATACCTGTGATGTTGCAATCATCGAACAGCTTCACTCAAGCAGCAGACCACCTTGCTCTGGCCATGTTCCAATAGTTTGAATTCATCTTGAAGACTGCAAAACACAACAAGAAAAAAAATGATTTCCTTATACCTTCATGGTTCTCAGCTTTAGAGCTATTTTTGGATGCAGCCTAAGGCCCCAGTCACAGTACTTTTGAGCAGCCTAGAGCTTTTGGTAATTGTTTTCAATGAGACTGAAACATTTTGCTTGCTTCTTTGCATTTCTGAGCGCACAACGCACACAAAGCAGAAATGATGTGTCATGATTGCCCCCAGTTGGAAAAACATCACATCAGAGTGGAAAAGAGCCCAACGTCATCTGCAATTTTTTATACTGCCCAATCAGTTTAATTAAAAGGCCTGATAACAATGACAGCAGTTTACCAAACCGTCCTGACTATTGTACTTATTTGTTGGCTACCTAGAAAAAATTAAAATACAGAAGAAGCGTATTGCCATCGTGATCAACTGTACAGAGCTGTGCAATTAGACCTCAGAGGAATACAATGGCATAAACCTCTGCTTTTGCATTTTAAGCTTTCATACAGAGCTTCTTTGTTTGTATTTCATCTTCTTTACCTGCACCCTGTGGTAAAATGACTACGCTCACAGAATTCATTGGATTTTTTTTTATGGTGGTATTACCAGTGTGGAGGGACCTAATGCAGAACTGAATCCTGCATTAGAGGCCAGAACAGTTTAGTGAGGGAGACCAACAGGGCAGCTCAACACACCAGACTATACAGAACTGTGCAAATATGAGAAAATAAGAATCATGTGCCACATCATCTCAGTCAGAAAAATATAAAAGTTGCTTCTTTCAATGTTAATCGAATTTTTAGTTATCAAAATTAATCTTGTATCAATAAATGGGCATCAGTAGTGCAATCAGCCTAGTACTAAAATGCCATTTTGTTTCACTTCATTCATTTAGCCTGACAGGATGCTCACATTAGCAGATTTTGTTTTTTGTTTTTTTGCTCATTTTTTCCCCCACTCATTCTTCTTCTTTGTCAAAACTTGACATCTACATTACTCACACTTCAGCTCAACCACAAAAAGTTCAGAGACTGAGATGTGTTATGCCAGTAGCAGCTACTGTAGCCTCGAGCCACTAGCCTCAAGGTCTTAATGAAGACCGCGGTACAGATGTCTTGCAAGCTCACTTTTTTCTAACTCCATACTCCCAGATTTTTCAAACTTCTCTTTAAAAACAATGACACATTCCTCTGGAGCCACAGAAAGGCTTTGTCACAGATTTCTGTTTGTGGACTGAAAACAATGTGTGCAGCTGCAGCTATCTCATATTATCTCATTATTCAATACAACTAGGAAGGCATTAGCTATACAACACCTGTAAATGGGTAGGATACCATACCCACTTAAAATGCTGAACAAATCAGATATTATGTTGGCAATTCAAAGGTGAGAGGCTAATAAAGATTATTGCAAAATCCACTTTATTAATTTTCCTACTTCCTGTGTTTAGGATTTACTCATCATCACACACACTGTATTATAGAACCTGAGACAACTTACACTATCTGAGACACTCTAACCAGGGTCAAAATAGGATGACTCTAAACAAATCTCTGGCTACGCCCTCGTCCACCCACACCTACAGATGTAGCACCTAATTGTGTCAGTGTTTTTCAATGCAGCCTGGATGTGGTGCCCTGACGTTGGCGTTGCATCAGTAATGTAGTGATTCTCACTCTGCACCAGATAAAAAAAAAATCCAGCCTGCAGTTCTGTATTTTGAATTTTTTGAATTTTAAATCATATTACTTATCATACAGATACGATAAGATAAGTTAGTTATTTCATTTCTCATCTCATTCAGTTGAGATTTCCCACAAAATTACAATTTTAAAAATGGTTGTTCATTTGGTTTTCGGTGTGAAAAGTCCTGTACGCTTCTTGTCCACAACATGTTTTGGCTGGTTTCCATTTCTCTCTGTAAATGTAGCTTTCTTTATTTATACGATAAGTTACATCTAAATAAAATCTACATACACATTAATTTCCTCCAAAATATACCTGAAATTACATGTTTATCTACATATAAACATTTTGGGAGAACAAGTATAAAATAAAATTTTTACCCGCAACTTAAAGACACAGAGATGTCAGTATAAATTTCAGGCTAAAGACAGCAACTGATACAATCTGCACATGTATGTATTTGTTATGAAACAAGGTTGGATGATTAGAACTGAAGTTACATTCTACTACTTTTTTAAGGTCTAGTTTATTGCATACACAACAAAAATAATCAACAAAAACAGTAAATCTGGTACCATATCCACAGACAATAATAATTACAGCTTAAATCTGTTAAAAATGCGTTTCTCAACGTGCATATATCATAATCATATCATATGGGCTATAACCGGCACGCACTGCCACCTACAGACTCTATACTGTAACAGTTGCCGTGCTCCGGCACAAATGACGAGCAGCTGCGGTAAAAGTGGCCAATTAATGCGTCAAAAGCCGACATTTTGAAGGGCTACATCTGTACTTTAACATCCGACTCACACCAGCAAAGAACCAATTAACAGTAATGACAATCGATGGTTGTGTTAAAAGAATTGGCAGTCCACCCCAGAAACTGCTCTCAATGCCATCTTTATTAGACTGGAAAAAAAGAGTGCTACTCTCTAGTCTGCCAGCTCTAAATAGGAGTGCATTGATCAGAAGGTCAAGCCAGGCTGAATCCAGCCCTTTAATTGTCTGTGTCATTCTCTCTTCTCACTCTCTTCTCATTCCAACAGCTGTCAGTCGCCTCCCTGGTAAACCAAGGCCACCATTACACATGGCAGTTTGTAGAGAGGCAGAGGTAAAGAATACAGAAGAGGAGGTGCGCAAAAGAAAGAAGAAACTAAAAGCGTGGAGTGAATTATGCAGTCATATTCATCTTAATCAGCTGAGAGCAAAAGAGAGAACTCCCCATACGTCTGGGGTCTCTCGGCAAATGAAGCACACATTTTAATCCTTTCATTGTATTCAGATGCATTTCCTAAATTCAACTCAAGAGAGGTTTCCCATCAGGACAATACAGATTCTCCACATGACTTATGCCCCTTCCAGACATCCTTTCCATTAATCTGAGAGCATCTGATAATGTTGCTTTCATAGCTGAACAAGCACCCTTGTCACATTTCCCTAAAAGTCAGCAAGACAATCTCACATTTTAGACCTAGAAGCATTTATGGGTCACTTTTAACATGGCAATAGTCTTAACTACATCCAAATACATTAATGGGATAGGTATCATTAGGGTTATCAGTTAAAGCAAAACCTAACTCAAATGAAAAAATAAAGTCAGAATGTTAGTTAAAAGTCATGGGACAAATTAATGACAAAACCAACAGGCAACAAGAAAATCTAAGTTGGACTGATTAGTCTGTCTATTTCCAACCACAGCCCCTTCACACTGCTGTGAAAAAGTATTTGCACCCTTCCTGATGCATTCTGATAAATGCCCGAGACTACACACTGAGGCATTTGATGACTAACACATGAAAACATACGCTTTTTTAAAATCAATCTTATTGTCTTTTTATGAACTGTTATTAATAATGATCTTTTAAAAAGCCACAAGCAGTTAACAAAAGCACCCAGTCACTGCCTGAAATGAGAGCCAACAGAACCCAGCATCCATGTACAGCATGCTGGCAAAGCAGATAAATGCAATCCCTCATTAGGTCTAATTACTGTACTGCAAGATGAATAGAGATGTGCCAATGCCTCTCTATAAAACCACATAAATTGCAGGGTTTTATCACCCACATATTTATGTAAACAACTTACTTAAAAAATCTACTGATGCTAAAATTATATATCCAGCGTTTACTCAGACACTCTGAGTACTTCATTATTATTATATTATTCATATTACTTATGACAAGCTTGTCATTTTAATTTACTTTGCACATAATCATAAGGAAAACTTTGACTATACCAGCCCCAAAAAGAGGATAACAATTCCTATGTTGGTTCTTGTTAAATCACGGATTCCAGCAGTTGCTCTGAGGGAGGAAAACCAGTCAAATCCTTTCACACATTAATCCAGATGCCTGGCTGCTTCAGACACACAGCGCTGTCAGAACTGTATCCTGGCTTTAGAGCTAGACTCATTCAAATGTCTGGGCAGCTAATCAGTTGGTATCTTTCATCAAGTCATGGTGACAGGGCCAAGCCTATCTTTACAACAACTACCAGGGTAAAATTGTATTTCACTTGTACAGTCTTTAGAAGCTTTAGTGTTTCTTAGGTTTCAGAGCAGTTGCATAAACAAATAGTGTTTGGAATATGTCTGGCTGCCAGCCCGCTGCAGATTTTTGCTGGATGTAAGATGAGTAAATGAATAGGTAAGTGAATATATTTTTCTGCATAAAGCATTCTCAGTTAAAACACAGAGTTATCCAGCAAACATGAAATATTGGCTTGGAAACCCAATGCAAAATCTAATTCCAGCTTCTGTTAATTTGAAATATGTTGATGTCATTCATACAGGACATGGTAGCCAAGGGTAAAGTGTTTAATTATGTTGTGACCACTTTGATATAGTTGAAGTTTCTCAACTCTTATACAGGAGATTTAGTTAAACCACTAAAATTATAACCCATCATCAACACTGCCTGATTAAAAGTGTGGCTTTCATCCTTATGAAAAATATGGCATTTATGAAAGTCACTGCCCTGCCCAAAAGGCTTTAACTGAGGTCATCCTCAGATGATCAGCTAATTAGTGCAAAACAAAGAGTAAAGTACAACTCACAGTGTTCAGCTCATTAATTTCAAAAGTCACGCATGTCTGAAAACTGATCGTGTCTGGGCGTAATGAACACAACACTATTTTCTCCACTGGATTAGTATAAAAGTACATCCACCCCCCGACTTGTCAATGTCATAGCAGCTTCCAGACTTAGTGAGGTATGAAATTGATCCACCTCACACCTTTCAGAGACTTCACATATGATCAACATCCACTGAGATCTGATGTGGAGATTTGCCCCAAATGTGAAAGCCACATAGCTTAAATGACTGACCACAGGGACTGATAAAGGATTTTGTAGTGAGGTAGAATAAATTCAAAGGCAGTTCAGTTTTCCAGAGGCTGAAGTAGGCTGTGTAGAAGGCTCTGTGTTTGGGGCAAACTGGTTATCAAGCACTGGCTTATATCCTGAAAGCAAACCCAATACAATGCGTTTACATTTATCCCAAATGTATACTGTAAGAACACTGAAGTTTTCATTCATCTCTATGTTACACACATAACCCTAAAGCACATCCCATGTGGCACTTGGAGTAAGAGTGAGTTCACTGCTCTATTTTTTAAGCCTCCTGGGACATGTACAGTGTATACTCCCATACTGTCATTTAAGCTAGTTTATTTTTATATCGGCAGTAGGTGATGCTTAAACTTACGAAATAGATTTATTTTTAACAGCTATTTCAGAGAAGTGGAACAGGGGATAACATAATTTCTATGAGGTAGGTGATTATAATTAAGTTACTATGCCAAATGACATCATCTGCGCATCAACCTTCCCCTCATTTCGTACCGCAGTTGGTAGGGCAGTTGTTTACAAACCCCAAGGTAGTGGGTTCAATTCCCACTATACCCGATTCCTGGTTACATGTTGAAGTGTCCTTGGACAAGACACTGTACCCCTGACCCGTGCAGCCTGTCCACAAAGAATTTCCTCAAGGGGATAATAAAGTATCAATTATTATTATTGCTACCCTTGCAGTGCATATAAAGTTTTAAATAAGATATAGCCTCCCAGTGAATACACACGAGTGATTTTGTCACAGAAAAGCAATTTATAGAGGTCATATTATGCATTTTGTGATTTGATGTTACATATATACTACTGTGAAGTTGGGTGCCCACATTACATGTAATTAAAGGCCCATAGCTTGAGGTAAACATGTCTTTGCACGCTGTCTGGTAGTGAAACTTTCAACCTGGCTAATACGGTTCCAAAAGCTTTTTCAAAATGCTGTACACTTTGAAGTCAAGCTGTATGGAGACCATGACTGGCCATACATTTTGGTTTCCCAGACAAACAGTGGTCGCCCACTTAAGGAATATCAATCTCAAAACAGTACCACTCACTGTGCAAATTTTAGTCTTGGCACAGCTGAGCAAACATTAGCCAGTAGCACTAGCATTAGCCGCTCCGGAGAAACACCGTCCTCTACACAGACACCCAAACCAGCTCCTCGCCCAGCCGCCACAGGACCACTAGCAATAACACTAGTATTAGTCCGAAAACCAGTGATCTCAGAACAAACACCTGAACCAGCAATATGCACTCAGACTCACACTTATCACTAGGCAGCAGTTGTTATTAAAGCAGCCCACACCAGCGTGAGCACCCATGCCAACATATGTATTTTGTTGGTTGCGCTAGTTTGAGGGTTAATGCAGAGGTTGAATAGTCTTGCAGAAAGTGTTTTTTTTCCAAATGAGAAGAAAAATTAACCTTGTTTACTCTTCCCAAAGACAGAACCATAAAACAACAATAGATGCAGCTACAGGCCAGTCACAGAAATAAACATGACCTTGTTTACGTATTATCAGGTTTTCATGACAGTAACTCGAAGACTGAGCAGAAGACATTCAAACTTCCCAGGAAAGGTCAACATGGAACCTAACAGTTCCGTTCCTGTCATAATTTATGAAGAAAAATATAAACATGTTATCATACATAGTATTTTGCTATCAACTGTTTTCAGATAGTAACTTACTTTTGATGTTTTGCAGCAGTTGGGAAGTGTATACACCATATATTATATACACAAGTATATTGATTCATTCCGATGGCACCCTCTTACTGCTTGTCTCTTCTTATCCAGCTCCCACATTCGCTTGAGGGTCAATAAAACATTTCATAATGAGAAATGTCACCTTTCCTCACCCAAAGTGGGACAAAAACAATTTGGTTCAGAACATGGGAAATGTTTTCAAAACTGTGCCATCCACTGAGCTAAGTTTAGTAAGATGGCCTCGGGCAGCAAAGTCTAGTCAGACAGATTTAACAGATGAAATCAAAATAATGCTGCTGCAATTTTACTCAGAATGCAACAAAGCACAAACAGCCTCTTAAACTTATACCAAATACACAAATAAATTTAACTGGAACAGAAAAAAATAAGAACACCAGCTATTAACATACAGATCAGTGACAAATTATATCAGTTCAATGACTGGATTACGGGGGGAAATAATTATAAGGTAAAATTAAATATCACGCAAGGATATCATGGGAATTCTTTAGGTTCATGAGTAAGATTTTAACGTTCTGATTTTTCTTTAAAACAACAATTACACCAGGAAACAACAGCTTACAAATACCAGGTGTGGCATTTGTTTGCATTAATTAGGTTGAAAATGTCAGAGGCCTAAAGTGCTTCTAAGGGATTGTTAATGACCAAAGTGAATACCAGTCCATTCTATTTCTTAATGAAGCAAATGCCATCAACACATGTAAACTTTCCTGGTTTACAAGCTGCAAAGGAGCTTATGTTGTTAATGTGGGGTTCAGAAAAGTGGCGCTGACATTTGTTTGTTTGGCCTATGACATAAGGAGCCTAATTAATGTACCTGACATCTGAGTGGCACGCCTGGTATTTATTAGCTTATGATCCTTGCTAAGTAAAAGGTTTGGTGGGAGTAACAGTACTCTTAAGTGTACATACCCTGGTTTTGGTCCATTCACCTGATCTAAAGGCAGGGACACAAAAGAAATCAAGTCGACTACAAGTTCTGGCAAAATAGAAACATGTTTCAGCAGTTTGTGTTGGTTATGAGCACTGCAATTGGTGCTGAAAAGAACAAAGTTGGATCAAAACCAGAACAGAATTAGTCTGCTTGTGCTTTGCAATGATATGACATACAGATGTTTTATACTCTGTGAAATGTTTGGAAATGGCAGAATAGCCTTCCCCCTAAACAACAGCATTCACTTGCTTCTTTCTGAGTCCCAGTGCCTTTTACTTTTTGGAATAATGAAATTACATCTTACTGAGAATTTAATTAAGAAAAAAAAATAAAAAATTCCTTAATCAAGTGTTCAGGTGCCTGTTCATGTAAAGTAACGTTCAATGCTGAACCTGGCTGATTAGTCAGGTGTTTTATTTTTTCCCCCTTTTGGGTGAAGGGGCAAAAAAAAAAACACAAGGGGGCTAATAATTTTGCCCTTGTAATTCCCCTAAATTCCTTTAAATGAGCACTCTAGAGCTGTTATTGTAACATCTGGTTATTCATAAGAAGGACATTTTATATGTGGCCTTTGAAAAAAAAAAAGGGACTGCCCACAATTCAGCAATTTCAAGCAATAAAAATATTGACCATATGGTGGAGAGTAGGTGTGCTGTTATTGTAATGCATTTTAATAAACTCAATTAGGGTTGCAGAAGGAAATAATGAACACACTGTCTTGTGTCCACAAAGATAGGTCAAGTAGAGGAAACTCGATTTTACATGTAGATAAATCATCTATAAATCTTCTGCTTTGCAGAGCCAAAAATGTATAATAACGACATAAACCAGGCAGAGACTGACAGACGCCCACAGTAGTCCATTTAACTGTGTAGGTAAATATTGGTTTCAGTAAACCTATTTTCTGCTTGTTATTAAAGGCCCTACAATTACTTTCAGATGCCCTTCTGAGTATCAAACACAGTACTATAGCCTCAACTTTGTTCCTTGCTTGTTTGATACACAAACAATAGTTTTTGCTAGTGGCTTTTTAAAAAAAAAATGCTTAAGGGGCTAAATTAACACTAGACATCGAAAGGTTTCTCAAGTTCACACACACACATATTTATGTAATTTATTTGCTATGTAATTGCACTGGCATCACAATTGCTACTGCAATTAGATTATGCAGCACTAGTACATGTGATTATGGTGAAAAAGTGTAAATGTGTCTATAAACGGTACTACAGATTGTTTAAAATTTGTTTTGTTTAGGTATTTGTGTTGGCTATCTTAAGTTTAAAATAGGTTATATTTATATTGAGTATATATAGTATATGTATTGAGTATATGAGTATTGAGTATATGTATATATACTATTGAGTGGCGTCAATACTTTCAGATATTTTTAGGCCAAATAGGTAATCTAGTAAATCAATTATTTTGGGCAGCCAATAATCAATCATAAGAACAGTGAGTGATAATATGAATCAGTAATACAGCAACTCAGCAAGTCACTTGCTAATTTACTTAGGGTATTGTTGGTGCTGATGCTGGTGCTGAATAAACATATAAATTCTCCAGAGGGCACAAAATTGTAAGGGTAATATTACAGCTTCCTTCATAAGACCATTCTGAAAAGCTTAAATGATTAAGAGTTAAGAAGATATTGAACTTTTGAACTGATGGTTTCTTGGTAACTTGTTGCCTGATTTATATTGTTGAGTTATTCAATTCTTTAGTATACAAAAAGAGCACAATGACTTTGTCTTGCTACCACAATCATGACTGCATGGCAACAAAATAGTAACAATATACCTCCTACTGTGTTACACATGTATAATCCCCACTGAATTCACAGCTCGGGTGTCACATCTGTCTCTGTCCTGTCCTTTCAATAAGTCAAGCACAAATCGATCAGAGGAGCAGTAGATCAGGTAACACTGGCATAGGTGCAACTCCTATTTGTGCAAAGGAAGGTCAAGGAACCACACGGATGCTGGATCAATCAGACGGATTAATGAAGCACAACTTGCTGACATGACGAATATTGACACCCCTATTACATCTTGGTCCTGCAGTCCGTAACACTGTTATATAAATCAGGCCCATGTAGAAGGAGGCAGATAAACTTCTTCTGACAACAAATACAGTAGTTTTGCCTGATTGTTGGTTTGGGGATAGAGGAAATAGTTGGCATTTAATTATCAGTTGCTCAAGTCAATTCATCAGCTTATTATTTCAGCACACTGTGGCAAAGGCCTGCTCTTTTAATGAAACCTGTGATTGTATGCAAGTCTCTAAGCTTTATTTTTTGAAGAAACTACTATAGCTATACATTAGGGGTGGAATGATTCTCTTCTCTCAGAACTACAAAACGAGACCATGGAGATCTGTGTCATGGTTTCAGTCTCAGTTTCTTAAGCGTTACACCCAAACCTCAAATCATGATGAATCACCCTTGTCTTAGTCTACACTAGCATGATAGCACTTTTGATTTCAAACTCAAGTATTGACTTAAACAATAAATATTCAAACTGTAATGGTCAGTACGAATTCAGAATTTAAAGTCTATGTTTTAATAGTTCACCTTGTGGCAGTATTGGTAAACTAAGCTGATAATGGATTGGATATATGACTCAGACTGTATGAATTAGTTTTTAGGAAACTGTGTGCCAAGAAAAATGATTTTAAAATAATTCATTACATGCCGGTTCAAAAATCATATGAACCTAGCTTTTTGAGAAAGTGACAGCCGTACTCTACATTGCACTGAACAAAATATATTACGAAATCTAAATTAAATGCAGTCTGTTGTGGCCTACAGCTCTGCAGTAGAGAGATGCCTGTGCTGTCATGCTTTTACTTGAATTAACTGTATTTTTTTTTTTTTGCTTAAAGCGCCTCTGTCACTTTCTTGCCCAGATTCTGGTTGTATTTCCAACAGGGACACAGAGTGGGCCAAAACAAATGGCATCCTCCATTTTTAATCAATAGGAGGATTAACCTTTGCTATCAGCAGCCCTTCTCTTAGCAAAATGTGGAGTAAAGATTTAGGATTCAACCTATGAAGACATGCTTTAGCTCATTATTGGACTTAGATCTTCTGACCTGTATGACACCACATGCATCACAGGCATTAGGTTAACATTAATGACTCGATAATCCTTCAAATCTCTCCAAAGAATTGCACCTCATCCTGAACCTTTCTGGAAATTAATGTATTTGCAGAGGTGTCTTCAGTAATGAAGCTCCACATTTTTAGAGGCAAGCTCTCCACTTGTGCCCTCATCAAAGTCTGGTCTCCTGAACATTTACATAAGTACCACAATGGTGATCCTTATTATTTCCACATCACTCACGCAGCACTCATAAAACTGTCTCAGAGCACAAAGCAAACCCATATTTCCCAAATTTTAACAGAGAACCACAATAATATGACTGCAAACTATGCCCTGCAAACAATTTAGTACTCAAGCCCACAGCTGAAACATTAGTAGACTAGTGCATTAGTTTATCATCCTAATTGAGAACACGTCTGATAATCAATTAATCATTTAAACAAATTCAACTCATGTTTATTCATATGGTACTTTAAACACTGCACAGATGATCCAGAGTGCCCTACAGTACAGGGAGAAATTACCAAAGAATGAGGAAAAATCTAGTAAAATGATGACTCTAATCTTGAGAACAAGCACAGAGAAAGATAAGAGTGGAAATTTACTATGAAAAAATATGTTGCTGCTTTTGTGCTATTGTTCACTGAATATCTTTGGGGCTGGATTGTTGGATGAACAAAACAAGCATCACCTTGGAGTCTGAGAGTGTGCTGGGCATACTCACATTTTGTACAACAAAGTATTAGTCTTTAAACCTAACACGGCCCTGAGATTTTTAGGAATTCTGCACACAGATGGAACCGACTTCCTGATCATGATCAATGTGCCCCAAATGTAGCCACTTTCAATGCTAAATTGACAACTGCTGTTTCTCTGCTGCACTTTTATTACTTTTGCTAATCTTTGGGCTGTTCGTTTATTTATACTGTGCTGTAGCTGGGTTTCTGATCCGTTTTCTTTGTATATTTGTATTTTATTTCTTTTATCACTTTTTAATCATTTATTTTGTTCTGCCTTAATGGTTTTTTGGTTTTCAATGTTGTTTTAACGATTTTGCCTATTATAGAGCATTTTAAATTGCCTCTGTGTTCGAAATGTGCCTTAAATTGATCAGTTACATCATAATCTCATCAGTATTTTTTTTTTTATTTATCATGGCTGTACTCTAAGTGCAATGGTCTTAAGTGCTAAAACTCAACAAAGGGAGTATTTTAAAGTAAGAATTATTTGTTTATTTATTTTGGAAAATATTATTCAAATAAGTATTATGATTATCTTCTATAGTTCTCTTATTTATTTACAAATTACAAAGATCTGTGTTTGTAATAACTTTATTATGATGAAATGAAAAAAGCAGTATATGAGTGCAGCATCCAGACAGAGTTCAGCACAGAAACTTGTAAAATATTGTGGTGTTTGGGTGGATTTGGGATTTATTCACTTCACTGATAATAAGTTAAAGAAGCCAATGTTGCTCTTATTTAATACTTCACAATAAGCATTCACAAATTAAAGTTAGCAGAGCACTAAACTCCAGCACTAACCAAAACACAGCACATCTCTATATTTAAACTTGCACTGGTGTAGCAATTCTGCCCTTTGTTTCATTTCATAGCTTATGAATCTGTACAGTGTTCTGAATAACAACTGCTTCCCTCTGTAATAGTTTAACAGCAGAGGAAGCATTCTGCACTGCTCAAGACATACCATTATTAACAACAAAGTATAACTTACATTTTCCTTAACTACAAGCAGTAAGAGGTTAAAGCAGTGAAATCCACTTTACTTGAAAAATATAGATAATATATATAACATAACTAATATACACACTTTTCTCAGCTTTTTTCTCTCTCGAACTCAGACCAATAAGCCATTTAACTTAAATATAATTCTGGATGATTAAATACCAACACATAAATATAAAACCTGATACTGTTTCAACTACACAGCACTCAAACCCAAAGTTGAAAAAGCAGAAAATAAGCTACTAAAAAAATAAAACTCTGGGTCTCCCTCCTGGAGGCATCTCCAAAATCCAAGTCCTAATGTCATAATCTCAGCAAAGATTACTGCTATCATCTATTCAAAAAAAAACCCTGAACGCTAGAAATCTAAACTAAATAACTATTACAGTATCTACTATTCCTTGCTTCTCCTACAGCTGTTACATGATGTGGTCTGGAACATTTCAACAGCACAAACCTTCAGTTCAGGACTACCCTGCAGTATTAATAATTTATGTATAAAGGTGAAAGAGGATAACCACATTAACAAGGGAACTCTCATTGCCGCTGCTCAACAGCGTGCTGTAAATGCAATGCTTTGACACTGCTCAGTTAAAGTGAAATTAGTTAGCTGCTAGCAGTCTGATTAAATTACTTAACCTAAGTTAAACATGACGTAAACAAAAGTCGACCAGAACAATTTACGTGAAGCTGGAAATCCACAGAGCGATCTGGAAGTGACAAAAAGTGTAATATTTATGAATTTTTTTATCATACTGAAACTCACTGGAAACTTCCTGTAAGTTACCAAACTAACGCTTGTCTGAGAGAAGCTAACGTTAACGCTAACTGCAGTTGACGGAAGTTAGCACCGGTGACGTGAAAGACGAAAGCAAAGGGAAAGATTAAAAGTACCTGACGACAACGTCCGTCCTATTTCGGGCTGTGTTGCTGAAACTCTTCCTAAAGCACCACACAAAACTTGGAAGTTTCTTTCATGTGGTCATGCAGAGCGGGTATCCAGGAAAGCCTCTGGTTAGCAACGAGACCTGTCAAACAATGGCGGAGCCAAGTACGGCAAGCGGGAGGCAACACGTGCTTTTTGTTGACGTTTGTGCGCGGCCCCCTATGGGCCAAATACTCAGTGTTCGTGTTACTTAGTACTGCACTTAAATATAATTTTGAGGTACTTATGCTTTACTGAAGTATTTCCATTTCATACTTACTTTTACTTAACTATAAATCAGAGGAAATATTGTGCTTTTACTCCACTATGTTTATTTTATACCATTTGTCACAAGTAAATTTTTACAGGTTTAGATGCTTGTAAAAGAAAAAATAAGCTTTATGTAGAAAAGTAAAATGCTGATGGGTCATTTGTGGATTAAACCCCTGTCATAACGTGGCAAAAAACAACCCTATCTTCACCTGGACCATGACCAGGCGACAGTGCTAACCACTGCATCACCATCACCCACAATGGATGGGAAGATTTTAAGAAATGCTAAACTGAATGTATGTAAAATATATAGTCCTGATTAATTACAATCCACTATCACTAATGTATAAATGGCAGCTATATTTAATAATATGAGACAGTTGCTTCTGGTGTAGTAACAACAAATTCTGGCTTCTAGCTAAATACACATCTCAGATAAACAACTGCAACAAACTTACATTTAATTAATGTGACATATTTAGTTCTGCAGTAAAAATAACATAGATATAAATACAAATATTTGCTTTGGTTGTTTTTGTACTTAATTG